>CAJPEV010006220.1:0-11039 GCA_905338385.1 Darwinula stevensoni
TATATAAATTGTATATAAAATGGTACTGATTGGCTCTTGAAATACGCATGAATGCCAGGGGGAAATTAACATCAATCTTACGTAAAATGAATGTAAACATGCTGCTTGGGAACGCTTTCCGAACTTAAGGAGTAAATCGTTGAATAAAAAATACTCTTCTTTTTCCAGCGAAGAAAAAGCAAAAATGCTGGAATAAGTATTGGTATTTAATTATTCGCAGGAGAAATAGCATTCACTAATGGTAAGAATAATTTGCTTGAAGTCATGAAAAAAAAGGTGAATTTAGAACAGTAACTTAGCTCAAGGCCCATGCTGTCTTCTCATGCAATCAATTCTTTCTCATTATTTTCATTACACCTCACCGCTTCCTTAAATTAGCGGTGTCTATCTATAACAGTCCTAGAAAGGAAAGTTCCACGTAAAGATGATGAGATTTAGTTGTACTGATGAACCGGATTTTTGATGTAACCGAGGGACTAAATAAAATCCGAGAAGACCTCGATGAAAAATATCTCTGCTGATGCATGAAGCAGCACCACGTGTCATGGTCAATTTTAAAAATGTATATAATGATTTAATTATAGTCACTTTTAAAGAACACCATTAGAAAAAATGCTTTCCGTTGTTGCGTGGAAATAAGGCTTTCCTTTTGATTGCTCAAAATCCTGAGTTGCGAAAACGGGAGGTCGGGAAGCCTCTTTTCCATTCGCATAGTATACAATAAATGGACGCGCAGGATTAATCTATATCATAAATGGAACTGGAAGGTGGACCCTTTCGAAAGTTCGTCTTCGGAAAATTGTCAGCAGTGCGGTTGAAGGAAATATTAACCCTTTCATGCATGATGTCCACTGTAGCAGACGGCAATGATTTTTGCTACAATAAACGTTTTTCAGCCACGGTACTCATGCCCCGAACTTTTGGTGCATACAATCCCTTCCAGGACAAATAATCTATTCAATGTTACCCTCTAGCGGTGGAACATGCGACTACTATGGCAAAGTACCTACTTAAACGTCCAAACCAAAAAGAACATGATTTTGTATTGTTTTAAAAATTCATGCACGAAGTGGTTGAACTTGGCCCGGACAAAATTATTAATCAGCGAGAAAAATGCAATTTAAATTGATTAAATCATTAATGAATTACATCAGTCCTGAAAATAGACTGGATACCCTACTTGACACACGGTGGCGTCGTCTCTGTCCTTGCCGGCGCAGAATTGAGTGTTCAGGTCCAAAAAGTCGTCGACCTCTGGGCAGCTGACATCCTCCGGCACGGGATGCACGATCCCCTTCTGGAGGTGGTCGTTGAATAAGCCGCTCGCCGTCGCGCCCCAGCCGGCCAGCGTCAGGTTCAGCCCTTCCTCTGATTCGGTTGGAGAGAAAAAAGATATAAGAAAAAATATATTTAAAAAATTATACTAATAAAATAAGGAATCAGCTGAGACGAAAAGAGCGTATAAATATGGACAACCGTTTGGATTCGTGTCTGTTTTTAATCACTGATCCTCATTGATGACATTCTCCTCGTACGGAAATAAACTAGAAATTGAGTGATTGAATTGCACAGGTGCAGAAGATGAAACAATGGAAGAGTCAGGCGTTTTTCTTGGTCGAAGCCGGTCTGATTGGATTAACTATGAATTCGTCACGAGCCGGTGAGGGTTCCCGAATGGAATAAGAAAGTCCTGAGGGCAATAATATACTACTGCACAATCGGGAAATTGGTCGAATTTAGCGTTTCCTTTGCTCTCTCCATGTGGCGAATCGGGGCGCAAGAAAGTGCCATATCCTCTAATTGTCCTTGGCCTTGCCGATCTTAGGATCCCAAGGACACATTCCATTCGACGCAACAACATTGTGTTAACATTGACAAAAAGTTGAAACGTAGCCGAAGTAGAGAATTCGCCGAAGAATCAACACCCATGAAGTGCAGGTTACTTGTAATTGACCACATTTTTAGCAAGTAGACCAGTGGTTCTTAAGCTTTTTTGGCTGCGACCCAAAACCCGGTCGTGGGGCTAACTTGGCAACCCATGCCCTCTAACAGTCCACTTGTTATAAATGATATGTGAAAGTTCGGACAGTCACTGGAGACCCTTGGCGACCCAATTTTGGGTCGTGACCCAGGGGTCAAGAACCACTGATGTAGACACTACTCATGGATTAGTGAAGTTAGTGGAAGTTAACAAGTGTAAATTTGTTTCTCATATTTGCCTTCATCATATTTTCAATGTTTCAACACGGAATCATCCTATCATCTCAGCAGAAAGTAGGTTCTACCAATCGACGCGAGATGGCACCTAATTTAGTGATTCTCACCCTGGTGCCCTGAAAAATACAGTTCCCTGTATTATTAGTTGTAACTTAACTCCGTACTGTATAAATACTGTAAAGTATTTCTCCGTGGGATGATTTTATTTACCAGAGTACATTGAAGCTCTAATGTCAGTGCACGTTCAAGCTCGGGAAAAAGTAATGCCCAAACATCGACAATTCAACGTTGGCACAACATGCCGCATTTATCAATGTTGAGCTGTTTCATTTCGAAAAATCAATCCTCGCCCAGCGTTGACCTGACTTTGTCGTGCCGAATGGGATTTTCACGCAAAACGAGCATTTTAAAGGAGAGTCTTGTGTCTCGAGCGAGTTGGACTGAAACAGCTGATTTTCTGCAACAGATGACGAACCAGAATTCATCAGCCAAGAATGTGATTACGGGGTTAATCAGTTCATTTATCATGGAATGGACATGCAAGGCGGCGGCTCATATGAACAAATTAAGGTTGCAATACTCCATTAAAAATCTATTTTTTCGAAGAAAAATTCGTTTTCCCGCGAAAATAGGCTCAAACTATACTTCAGACACTGAAAATTGGAAAAATAATGGAACTTAATTATTTAGGTGCAATTTTAACTAATTAGTGTAATATTGTCTTAATTTCATCTCCTTAGTTCCGACTTAGGCCCTTCGATACCATATGTTTGAAAAGAGGAAAAATGAAAAAAATTCCAACGCTATAATTTTCGCAGAAGCATGTAATTCACTCTTAATTCCACCCCCAGGTGCCTAAATTTCTTGCCGATACCTCTTACTTAGTTCCGTTCACAGGCATTTTAAACTTCCTCAGCCCACTCGGTATAAAATGAATTAGAAACGACTCCCCCGGCTTTTCCCCCGAACCAATCATTTCCGAGTGGAAACTCCGGCGGATATTAACAGAGTCTCCAATACCAAGTTATACCACTCGGCCCGTCGTGCGACGACTTCTCGCGAAGTACCGGGTGCACACAAATCTATGGATACACTTTTATTTTGAATGAAATAACCTATGCAATACCGAAATTTGGAGTTAGTCATAACATCACAAGCTTATTCCTGCATGGTCATGAAAAGTCCAATGGAGTAATTATAGGAGAACGCGGGAAAAAGTCAATTGGAGCAAATGGAAGGTGGATCGGTCGTGCTGGCCCGAATACGTGACTGTCACTTTCCACCGGGAGCGTATCGAAATATCGAACACCNGACATCCTCCGGCACGGGATGCACGATCCCCTTCTGGAGGTGGTCGTTGAATAAGCCGCTCGCCGTCGCGCCCCAGCCGGCCAGCGTCAGGTTCAGCCCTTCCTCTGATTCGGTTGGAGAGAAAAAAAGATGTAATAAAAAATATATTTAACAAATCATACTAATAAAATAAGGAATCAGCTGAGACGAAAAGAGCGTATAAATATGGACAACCGTTTGGATTCATGTCTGTTTTTAATCACTGATCCTCATTCATGACATCCTCCTCGTACGGAAATAAACTAGAAATTGAGTGATTGAATTGCACAGGTGCAGAAGATGAAATAATGGAAGAGTCAGGCGTTTTTCTTGGTCGAAGCCGGTCTGATTGGATTAACTATGAATTCGTCTCGAGCCGGTGAGGGTTCCCGAATGGAATAAGAAAGTCCTGAGGGCAATAATATACTACTGCACAATCGGGAAATTTGTCGAATTTAGCGTTTCCTTTGCTCTCTCCATGTAGCGATCGGGGCGCAAGAAAGTGCCATATCCTCTAATTGTCCTTGGCCTTGCCGATCTTAGGATCCCAAGGACACATTCCATTCGACGCAACAACATTGTGTTAACATTGACAAAAGATTGAAACGCAGTCGAAGTAGAGAAGAATCAACACCCATGAAGTGCAGGTCACTTGCAATTGACCACATTTTTAGCAAGTAGACCAGTGGTTCTTAAGCTTTTTTGACTGCGACCCAAAATCCGGTCGCGGGGCTAACTTGGCGACCCATGCCCTCTAACAGTCCACTTGTTATAAATGATATGTGAAAGTTCGGACAGTCACTGGAGACCCTTGGCGACCCAATTTTGGGTCGCGACCCAGGGGTCAAGAACCACTGATGTAGACACTACTCATGGATTAGTGAAGTTAGTGGAAGTTAACAAGTGTAAATTTGTTTCTCATATTCGCCTTCATCATATTTTCAATGTTTCAACACGGAATCATCCTATCATCTCAGCAGAAAGTAGGTTATACCAATCGACGCGAGATGGCACCTAATTTAGTGATTCTCACCCTGGTGCCCTGAAAAATACAGTTCCCTGTATTATTAGTTGTAACTTAACTCCGTACTGTATAAATACTGTAAAGTATTTCTCCGTGGGATGATTTTATTTACCAGAGTACATTGAAGCTCTAATGTCAGTGCACGTTCAAGCTCGGGAAAAAGTAATGCCCAAACATCGACAATTCAACGTTGGCACAACATGCCGCATTTATCAATGTTGAGCTGTTTCATTTCGAAAAATCAATCCTCGCCCAGCGTTGACCTGACTTTGTCGTGCCGAATGGGATTTTCACGCAAAACGAGCATTTTAAAGGAGAGTCTTGTGTCTCGAGCGAGTTGGACTGAAACAGCTGATTTTCTGCAACAGATGACGAACCAGAATTCATCAGCCAAGAATGTGATTACGGGGTTAATCAGTTCATTTATCATGGAATGGACATGCAAGGCGGCGGCTCATATGAACAAATTAAGGTTGCAATACTCCATTAAAAATCTATTTTTTCGAAGAAAAATTCGTTTTCCCGCGAAAATAGGCTCAAACTATACTTCAGACACTGAAAATTGGAAAAATAATGGAACTTAATTATTTAGGTGCAATTTTAACTAATTAGTGTAATATTGTCTTAATTTCATCTCCTTAGTTCCGACTTAGGCCCTTCGATACCATATGTTTGAAAAGAGGAAAAATGAAAAAAATTCCAACGCTATAATTTTCGCAGAAGCATGTAATTCACTCTTAATTCCACCCCCAGGTGCCTAAATTTCTTGCCGATACCTCTTACTTAGTTCCGTTCACAGGCATTTTAAACTTCCTCAGCCCACTCGGTATAAAATGAATTAGAAACGACTCCCCCGGCTTTTCCCCCGAACCAATCATTTCCGAGTGGAAACTCCGGCGGATATTAACAGAGTCTCCAATACCAAGTTATACCACTCGGCCCGTCGTGCGACGACTTCTCGCGAAGTACCGGGTGCACACAAATCTATGGATACACTTTTATTTTGAATGAAATAACCTATGCAATACCGAAATTTGGAGTTAGTCATAACATCACAAGCTTATTCCTGCATGGTCATGAAAAGTCCAATGGAGTAATTATAGGAGAACGCGGGAAAAAGTCAATTGGAGCAAATGGAAGGTGGATCGGTCGTGCTGGCCCGAATACGTGACTGTCACTTTCCACCGGGAGCGTATCGAAATATCGAACACCGATTTATCGGGAGTAGCATCGCCGAAAACTCGAAAGATCGATTTATCAAATGGACGAAGCTCCAAATATCGAATAAATTTGTCGAAATGATATTTCGCAGAAGAAAAATCTTTTCGATGAAAACAGATTTTCGTTGAAACATCAAAATGTAGGGAAAAAAAAACTATTTTGGAATCATGGGTTTCATCTCAAAAGTCAAGGTCGAGTAGTTAAATGTGAAAGACACCGGTATGTTGCATTCTTTAAAAAGAAAAAAAAGAAAAAAGAAGAAACATTAGAGGAAGACCCTCTCAAAAAAGACTTTTTTGGATGGGCCCGGATGGATCGTGCCGTAAGTACTCTGCAGAAGAGGACTTCCCCATATCTTTGGACCGAAGAATTTGGTCCATCTGTGTCACAGCCGTATGCCAGCAACCAGGACCCGTGTATTTACAGTATATTTCTTCCTGCGAAGCACCTCTGAGTAATTCATCCCCAAAGAATTAGTAATATCACAGGTTCACTTTGTAACTTGATAGCCTCCGGGGACTCTTGGAGTTTATTTATGCTCCTACTCAACGTTTGACATAGGCCTGACAAGTAGCGAACTAAGACTTCACCAAAGGCGTTTGTTTCTCGTGCTTTGTCGTTACTTTGGTAGATGATGGGGCCTCCAGGAAATCAATGAATCAGCTGATGCCTGGAGCAGACATACTAGGCTCGTATATTTGATTGCCATCTAAAGTATTAATCGTGAGGGTAAAAATGATATCTGGCGTGGCATAAACTTAACTTGTAATGATATTAATTAATTAATCAATCAGCATACAACTTTTTCAAACTTAAAGAAGCCGTGAAAAGTAACTCCAAGTATAAAAGAAAATCCTGATGGAATGAATGCATCCGAAATATACTGTTACAGTCGTACCACTATCTCCTTGATTTGGCAATGCTGCAGAGTTGATAATATCGTCGAAAACGAGCATGTCCGCAAGCCGGACAACGCAGATGTCGCTGGTGAATTTCCCGGCGTCTCCGTCGGGCTTGAAATCCTCGTGGATGATCATATTGTCCACGCCCACGGTGGTGCCTTGGTTTTCGCCTGCCGTGAAGTCCACCACACCGGCCACGATCTAAAGGTTGGTGGGCGTACATGTAAGTACTTCGTTTAAATATCCTATTAATTAATTAATTTAGAATGGTTAAATTTGCAGTAATTGCCTGGAAATATGGGATCGTAAACAAAGAACGGCAAGATTTGTTTGAACCGAATTTCTTATTTCGCTTCTCTCATAGAGAAACTAAATGAGGAATATTTCGGCTCGGGGAAAGGGAAAAAGGCAAAATATCCTCTGACGGCGTTCGTCACATCGATCCTCTCGTGAAAGGGAAAAACCATACGTAAACGCCGGTCTGATTGACGGCTAAGCAGCACTGCGCGCTGGTGACGACATTGAGCTCGTCGTAGATGAAGCCCCCGCAGAAGTGGCTCCCCATTTCCTCGTACATCTGGAAGGAGACGATCCACGGGACGTCCCCCAACTCCGCGTTCTCTCCCCCGAACAGTCTCTCGTCCTTTCCCGTCTGCCCTTCGACTGAAGTGTCGAAATGCACTTGAGTAAATGATATACTCGTGGTGGCGAACATATGAAGCTCTGAAAATTTGACTTGATCGAAGGTTATCAATTATAAGGGAAACAAAAAATGAGCGAAGACAATAAAAGAAAGTATTTTAGCACGCAATTTTTCTCCCCCGGTCAACACAAAGTGAATGCATGCTTTAAATAGCACATGAAGACAGGAAAAATCAATTTCATGTCCGCCGCACCGACAACCAATAGTATGTACCTCGTACTTCTATGGCTACTTTAGAGAGGAGCAATTGAGTCATTCCATTTCAAGTGGTTTCATTTTCGAGAGGTTGGTTGCTGCATCGAATGGGATTTTGCCGTTAAAAATTATTTGTTTTGGGGGTTACGAGAAACGAATGAATCCGAAATTTCAGCAGTTTACGTCAAACGGTCTTTGAGACATGCCCCTTGAAAGATTGAGAGGGAATGGTGAAATGACGAATGAAATGACTCAAACAAATTCCATATCTCCTGAATTACTTAAGCTAGTAAGCTGATTAATAGCGCATTTTAAAGGGAGTAGCCAGGCGTCTCAAAAATTTTTTCTATAGGTTCTTCTTTGCCTTATTTAGAACAAAGTATCAATTTGATCAAATTCATGATATCCAATTGTCAACCCTAAATAATTCACAGTGAAAATGCGTGTAACTGGACCAGTTGTGACAATCTCATAACCCCCAGAACAAATTATTTTTAAGGGCAAAATCCCAACCGGTGCAGTCAACCAACCTCTCGAAAATTGAACCACTTGACATGAAATGACTCGACTGCCGAAGGGGAATTATTGCTTTTGTCGGCCCTCCAGGGGGACCCCAGCCTCCCCTTTTGCGGAATCTCGTGAAAAAAATAAGACCATGCTAGAGGAAGCCAAAATACACATTTTCCTCTTCATACGCTTGTTTCTTGTTCGATCGAGGTGCGTCTGAATGAGAAGGTGTCAGTCCGGAGATGTAGGTTCAAATCGGACGAATACGAGAGCGGTGAAGTGAGTTGCAGATGTCAAAATGCTGTCGAATGACAGAATGTTGTCATGTAGTCATTGGCCAGTCCGAGTCTTTGTCGTCAGAGGTGCAAACATATTAAAGTCGAGCTGGTTCATCAAAAGCCAAAAATAAGCCCCGATTTTTCCACAGGTAATAGTGAATAGACTGAATTATTGAGACTGTGACTGAACCAAAGAAATGAACATAAGGGCGATCGGAAACCAGCCGTTTGCAATAGAGTTTTGCTTTAAAAAAAAATAAGCAAGACCGAATTTTGGAGATTTACAAATTTCTTGTTTTATCTCCGCAATGTTGCGGACGAACACGCGGCGTTTGTGCTTCACTTGGAACAAGAGCGGGGAAAAATTAGTGGGAGATAGCCTCCCGCTCCACAATCGGTCACCGATGGGCGCAGTAGCGACTTTTACCTTTCTTCAACCCTTCCCCGCAACAAAATTCATAGATCCTCGTATGTCTCTTTGAGATCATCAACAGGAAGGAAGTTTTGGCATGCTTCTTCCACAGAATCACTCCAGCAAATTTGAAGCTCCTTCTCCCCGGGCATTTTGATGATGTGAGTTTCGTTTGATATATATTTCCCCTTCCCCCCCGTGGGTAGCCACTACTGGGGAGTTTTTGGAGGAAGGAAACCAACCAAACGAAAGATGAAAAACCAAAAAACTTTTAGGTGACGAAAAGTTGTTTGCTTGCAGTGCACCGTTTCGCCATAAAAAAAAGAAGTCATTCGTGACTTCCACGACCTTAGTGTCGGTGTCTGGATCTTCTTTTTTTTATGTATGAGACAATTTTGCGCCGAGTTCATGAGATGAGCCGAGATTGAAACGGTGGTTAGCAGTGGCCGATCGATTTGGTGTGATGTGGAGATATCTCATCCGGACATCCCTAAATTAACAGGATGGCGCCCGGCTTGTTTTTCATGCTTCCTAGAGGCTGCACTTCACGTTCACGTCCCCGACGAGATGTCTCGATGACTAGGGATTTCCTTTATAGGCCTAATTGGCTCCGTAAGTCAAGGATTGAGTTTCTTTCGAATGTAAAAGGTAGGTCTAGACCTAACCCGAAGACGGACCGTCTTCGGGTTATCGTTAATGAGGCCAAGGCTTAACGTTAGCGAGCTCCGTAGAGCAGAGGGCCCGGAGGGGGGGGGGGGGGGCGAGGTTGAATTAGAAGGAAGGGAAGCCATTGAAAAATAGTTTTCACATTTCATTACTTCATCGATTTGTTATCGTTGCAACGTTTGGGAAACGCGCAATGAGGAAAACGGACCCAATGACACCGTTCATCGCGTTTTTCTCCTTCCCCGACCTCGAAGAGGATGTCTACGTGGAAGCCTCGTCAGAGACTTCCATGTCGTCATCCTCGTCCTCACTCCCCATTCTCTATCCTCGTCCTCCCACTCTGATGGTCTTCGAAAGCCTTTGATGATGGTTTTCGAAAGTTCCCTGCGAGGAAGCCTAAGTCTAAGGGTGGATTTTTGAACAGAGTACTATCCGATAATGCTGCTTTATTTACCGAATTTATAATGCATTTTCTCAGAAATAAAGCTGCATTATCGGATAGTACTCTGTTCAAAAATCCACCCTAAAATTTGTCTAGCAATTTAGTGCTTTGACAGATTCTCTTCGCTGCTTTCACATTGCTTTCGGGTCAAATTCGGATTAAGTTTAAACAGAGGCGAGGAACAGGCCCCTCGTTCCATTCCAGTCAGATGGAGTTACTTACGGGAGGCATTAGGATGCAGCCTCAGTGGGTAAAAAAATGTTTCACCATTAAGTCGTAGCGAATCCATCTCTTCTCGTGCTGTGAGTCACTGCTTTATTGCGCGTGGCAACATTGCGTTACGAAATATTCTGAATCTGAAAAATTATGACTCAAGAGTGGCCGCTCCGGCAACAGCTCGACATACCTTGTATCCTAGGACACCCTTGTGATGACCAGAAAGAATAGTTTACATCTTAAGTTCACCATTAAAAAACTGGTTGGGTGCAGTTGAGTTTCCTTTGGGGATTTCTCTTGCGATAAAGCGCGGCTCCAAGAAAGAGCTAAATCTCCCGCTGACTTTTGGCAACTCTGCCGAATCGCATGAAGTGACTTCGATTTCTCTCGTGATCGACTGCTGACACGTTTCTGCTATGAGAAAGAATTTCAGTTGCCAAAAAAACTCGTTGCGAGCTGCCCGTCGGTTCCGACGCATCTCGCGAGTGACTCCTAGAAATGGTCTGCAAAAAGACCTGCAAAAATCCAAAATGACATTCAGAAGACCAATCGGTATATTCTCGTACGAGGTGGAGGAAATCACACATCGGAATCTGATTTAGTTCGGACGAGGATTCGTTCTATTGAGAAAAGAACGTAATTCAATCGGGCTCGGCGCTCGTTCCGTCAATCGCGAAGTGAATCGCCAGTCGACTTCTGTCGAGTCACAACACGTCCGTGAATTGTCAGGATTTGAAAATAATTTACCTGGGAAGAAGGGGAGGCAAAAGAGGGCAAAAACGAGTGAAAACCTCGTGCCAGCCATGCTCAAAGATCCTCGGAGACTGAGTGTAGCGGCCCGACGATAACGTAAACTGCGGAATTATCTCATTTCCTATCGCTTGAAACACGATTTGGGGAAGCGAATCCCGAGAGAGATACGAGCAG
>CAJPEV010006222.1:0-11034 GCA_905338385.1 Darwinula stevensoni
TTTCAGTTTCGGAAAATTCTGCCTAAACAAGATTTGTAGTCCAGAGTCTGCCCTAGCCAGTGGTATACCTTTTTTTATTTTTGACAATATTTAAGTGAGATAAATGTACACAAGGGATAATGCCTCCATAATGTACCTCCCTTTCAATCAGGCGCTATCCTTCACCTCCCTACATCTCGACAGTGACACACGAAGAAAAATCACTTTCTGGAAATATTTGTAGTCTAGATTCCACCCTAACCGATGGTATAAATGTTGAAGCTGCGCGGCTTCATTTTAGTTTAATACTCCCCCAAATAAAACCATCCTCAATCTCACCTCTCCCGGGAGGTCAGGTAACGTTCCGTCTCTCTCAAGCATCTCTAAAATCAAGGCATCCGTCTCATGAATCTACTTTTTCAGACAAGTTTTGGAGCTCAAAGTCCATTCTAGTGTGCGGGATGCGTTTCATTTCAAAGGAAAGGGGGGACCTAAGTTGACAAACTCCCCTTTGCGAACATCACATATTCGATTTAAAAGAAAAGCAGTAATCTCGTGAAAATCGTTATCGTTGGAGCCTGAGATTGTGTACTGCCTGCACGAGGATTGATACCGAAAATACACGAGTCACGGAAATCCTTAATGCTCCTTAGTGTAGGAAGTGCGGCGGTTCTTTTTTCGACTGAGAAAGGGTCAGCGCCAGGAGCCAGTGAGACTGGGGAAGAGAGGGGAGAAGAAGGCGAGGGGGAAGTGCGTGCATGCGACAGGGTCCCGGGCAGGTCCCGGGGCAGGCGAAGGAACATGGGAGAGTGAGTGAGAACATGGGAGGTCCAAGAAAAGAGCAGCGCGCGAGAATTCAAGATTTCATGCAAATCGGGAATTAAAACCCCGCGTTCTCTATCACCTAGAAGAAAGTAAGCAATCTTGGTGTCATTTGATCCCTGAAACATATCTCTATGCGATAGGAACAAAAAATCTGGTATTTGCGACCGATGAACCGAAGAAATCGACCCGGTAGGACAGAAATGGCCTCAATTTTAAAATGGGCCACAGCAAAAGGCGATAGGCTCCGAGGATAGCGAACGGATTCTCATGAAAATCCACAAGAAGCTTCTTGAGAGATTTCTTAAGAGATCTATCAGAGGAATTTTTGAATTTCGGCTTCGTTTTTGAGCAATGTCCGTCAACATCGAGTGATTTTCAAAAAAGTGGCATTTTCGTGCGGATCGTCGAACTTTGAGAGGGAACGGTTGGAGGAAACTATGCGCAACTTCGCCAAAAAGATGGATCAGGATAGCCTCCAAAAAGTGTAGCATGTTTTGTCGATAGAAAATTTATACGAGGAATGAGAGCGAAAAAACAGAATCCGAAAACGGAAATTTTCTCAGTTATGGCGCCATGGCGTCTCAATAACGACGGTTACATGCATGTATTTATTTTTTCCATTTAGCGCGATATCTTCCAAGGAGAATGGCACGAATTTGACGTTTCTGCGGCCAATGGTTGGGGAGATACAAATTTTCAAAGAGATGCATGTAAATTGTGACCTTTGACCTCAAATCATGACCGGGCGTGACCGCAGAGAGTCAGCAATCGGCTCCAAGGTCCTTTCTTGAGGTCCCTTACAACAATTATAAAGCGGAATTTCGATCCAGGGGGGTCAATTTTCATCTTCCCATAGTACCTTAAAGCCATGCGTTTCGATTAAACGTCACCCTCCATATAGCACAAACTCGGCCGAGACCAACAGTGGCGGTATATCGAGAGTTCACTGTACATGCTCTCTGTCTACAATTTTATGCCCACACTGACAGTAAGTTATTCATGCATATACTGTATAATACGCCTAAAAGTCGCAATTTCATGGTACCTAACAATAACTGAATCAAAGAGCACAACATGATGACCTAGAATGTAAACCAGGTAACTTGGATTTGCTCCTCTGTTTCTACCCAATGACAGGTGTCAAAGACCCACAAGTAAAAAAAAAAAAAGAAATTGAATAGACAGAAGGCTTAATTAACCCTTTGACCGCCAAGCCTGAAAATACTCGTTTTCAAACTCTCATCCCTGGGCGGCAGGCCCGAAAATAAACAGCGGTCAAAGGGTTAATCAAGGACTGGCCAATATGAGAGAAAACATTCAATTCTGCATTCTAATTTCCCTCTTTCATGGAATGTAAAAATTTGTCCAAAGGTTCATGGGAGTCGTGAGGTCTGTGGATGACTTAACTCACCCCAGACGGAAGACATCGGCCAGCTTGAGGAAAGCAGAATTGATGAGAATAGGGAAGGGGTACTTCTCAAAGAGTCTTGGGAATCTCACTATTGCCTGACACTGCTCACCAACCTTAGTCGACCTCAAGCCTATCAATGCGAAATGAGCTTCTTCAACAACTTGGACATTTGGCATTGGAATATATCAAAGCAATATGCAGTATCTGAAAAATTATTAAGGATTTTTGTATTAAAAAACTGGTCATGATTTTCTCCAGTTGTAGATTCTGCATCAGGAGAATGTGTCCACCATATTTCACGGTATTTTGGCTTTCATATAGGATATAAATCATGAATATACTTCTACTAGCATGTTTGTTTGCCCTTCTGGCAAACCAGCTCACTATGGCCATACCTTTGGCACTTGACAATCTAAGAAAATAACTCATTTGTAAGATCCACTTCGCAATAAATGTGGTTAAATTCATCATCAAGGATGCAAAGGTACTTTTCATTGTGGTGTCTTGTTACTTCCTGTTGCGTGATGTCACTGGCAAACAAGCAAATGGAAATCCCGCTTACTAAAATAATCATCAGCATAGGGTAGCATTTCTTTTAATACAGAATTTCAGCTTATATGTGCTCATTTAAAGGAGCAAAAAATATATATTTATCTCTGAAAAAAGGATGCACAAAAGGGAGATATCCTGAAAGGATAATTCACCCTGAAATGAGCATCTCAACGTGTACCATGTTTCAACTTTCAATGTTTCGCAATGTTTTGTGGGAGTGAACAATTTTTGGAATATGTCTGCTTCAAAAAAAGGGCCATAAGATGTACCTCAAAAATTACATCACCATCATTACTCTCTCTTGGAAACCTTGTTTATTGGAGTAAATGCCAGATGACAAGGCTGTAGCTCAATCACTTCATAACCCATTCTTTTACCTCTTGACTTTGTGAACCAATTGCATCGATCCTGTGAACATGTTAACTTTCCCAGTTGATGTCTATTAAATGGTATCCATGATGTCAGAAGCCATGATGGGTTAATTTTATCTTCCATTGCAAAATCGAGTTTTTCACAAATAGAAGGAAAAGGTATGTCAGAACAAGTTTTGTCCCACTAGAAGGGCCTTGGATGCTGAGGAATCAGTGTACAAATTTTCAGCTCTCTACATTCAGCAATTTGGATGCTAGAGCACTAACAGACATATATATATGACAAAGGGCAATTCTCTGGTAGTCAATGCTATTTTCTGCAGGTATCATGTTGAACCTTCGTTCGGTAAGCCTATGGCTTACCTCACTTCAGTCCGAAAGACAATCCCCAAATAACTTTCTGCCAAAATTAAGCACATCAACACAGAAGACATTGCACAATAAAACAAAACATACTTTACCTTTGTCAAGTTCAGAGAGCGCTGCATTGGCATCTTGCTCCTGTTCCCCCAAGCCCACCTCACAACCTCTGGGGGCTTTCCACATCCTCTATCAAATCAGTCAGCCTATCTTGCTGATAAACAGAAGGACTATGAAACGAGGAGGAAATCATCATCATTTGATGAAAGTAAACAGGCATACGTCACTGATTCAACCCATTAGGGAAGGTATTTAAGCCCTCCTTCTGCTCCCTTGATGAGAGCAAAGTGGGATGAAATTCATTCATGTAGCCTATCACTCTATAGGATATTTATGGCAGTCACCACTACTGTGAAGTACATGTGATAACCTACTTCTATTATAACTTAATTCAAGTATGTGAAATTGATGAGTGCCATTCTGCATTGCTTGCTCAATTTTTTGCAACATATGGCAGGATTTCATCAATAGTATCTTGCTCAACAGATGATTGCTGATGACTCCTATCCAGTAGTGTTGGAGGGATGGCATGCCTGGTGTTAAAGGGCTCTAAATTCAAGGCCATATATGAGGTGTGTTTGATAAATAAAAGCTGTTTGCTTACCATTCTTCTTGATCAGGGAATCATAGGGTGTTGAAATATATGAAAATTTTTTAAAGAAATAGTCCTTGTTGTTCTCCTTACATCTCTCCCACTGTTTTACCAAGCTAACGGAGGCTTCAACAAAATCATTTTTAGATGCAAGTAATGACAGTGAGCAGGGACCTTTACATGGAAGTCTTTTGCCATCACAATCTGCCAGCAGTGAAAAAGAAACAGACTGGGTTACAGAAACATGATCTCTTATTTAAAATGCCAATGCCATTGAGCTATGACAGCCAAGGAGGTTAAAACATGATCTTTAACCATTTGGCTGTTTGCCAGAGTACATATTTGGGCTTATGTAGTGGTAGCTTGGGTATGTTCTTGAGCTCAGCCCATTCACTGTTTCTGTTTCACCACTATTTATGCATGTAACTGCTATCTTCAATAGTAATCATGATATGATATTTTCTTACATAAACCATTGTTTTCAGGTAAGAAGTGCCAATTTTTATAACATGGCAGATCTTTTTTAACAGTGAAAGGGTTAAGATGTTCCTGAATCTTTCAAGAGTTTTGTCATTCTCCACACATCAATGAGAATGACAAGGATTACATCTAAAAGTAACACATTTTGTAGCACCCTGTGATTATGTGATCAGGGATGGTATTTGAGCAGTTAATACTTCTAAAATGCATCTTATATAATAGCAAAGCAAAAAATCAACATCTGACAATTATCAACTAGGCAGTAAGTATAAATCCTGCTGAATATCTGACACTGATTATAAAAGTTAGTCTGGATAATAATTCCACATTGCAATTGCATTTGCCACATATTCATGTGAAAATATTAGCAGGATTCAATATCATCATGGAACTTTAAACAGGGGATTGGGAAACCACAAAATTTTACAAGTACTGCTGTCTTTGACAGAATTTGTATATTGTGAAATTAACATGTACATAATATGAATGCAGGGTTGGGACAGCAAGCTACACACATGGTTGGAGGTGGAGTCTCTACTAAAATATTGCTTTTGGCTGCAAGTCAGCATGGGAGTATGCATGTGTGAGGAATACCCTGACCACCATTGAAGACATTTCATTTCTACATACATTGGCTACTGTGTTAGTCAATATGACTGACCACAATATTCTAAGGCCTTGAGAATGAGGTGCAATATATGTTCTGGTAGCCAATGTTCTCAAATGAAATAGTTACTATGATGGTAAGATGGGTGTCATCAAATTTACAATGATGGTAGAAACATAACTGAGATGCACCTGCTACAAAATATCAAATGAAAAAATGGTCCTCATCACCTATACAGATACTTATTTTGCTATCTTAGTGCTGATTATCCAAGTGTGATTGAGTACAATAAGCATAAAATGACACTAACTCAGAAATAAATCATATAATAAAATGCAGAAACCAGAATGGATCAATCTTTCAAGAAAGACATGATTCAGTAAAAACTAGATGGATTGATTCTATCCTGTTTCATGTTCATGTGTGCTACCCTGGACTAAAAAATGTATTTCACCACAATCACAAACTATTATTAAGCAGGAACTCCTTGTAATACATAATTCCAAATAAGAAAGTGAGTTGTTGACAAGGACAAAGCCACTTTTCCATCATTGGAATATTGAAACTTCTGAAAAGTCACCATGCATCATTTACAGAAAGATGATGAGCAGGGCTTTTCAATTAAATGGAATTTGTTGCAATTGCAGCAAATAATTTTCAGAGATGAAGGGGAAAAATCAAATTGAGAAGTTTGGGGAATGCTCAGATTTTCTAAGGAATGGGATATTTAACACTAAATGAAAAGACAGCAGGAGATTCTCATAAATACTGTGTGTATTGCTTTCAAACCACATCTGCTTGAAGCAGAGAACAGGTCAAAGAACATCACCACAACCTGAAGTGCATCAACAAAATGGCAGTGACAAAAGGTGGAACATGATTTGATGTAGGTTTTATTTTTTGAACATTCATGAATCACAAACTTCAGTTCTATGGGCGCGGGTCCATTCAGGTCATGATCTCTGATACACTTGACATCAACACCTCCACTGCATGTCGCATCATTCGACTAGTGCTGCTGGCCTGAATGCGCAGTGTCTGCAACATTCACTGTTCCACTTTGGAACTTTCGCATCAAATCGTAAATGTTGCTTCTTTCTATACAGTTTTTGTAAACTGCCCCGAGTCAGCAAAAAATTTGCCATTCGCACCATCTTTGATTTAAAAAACGGATCACAAAACGCAACTCTTCCTTGGTGCAATCAAGACCAATAGTTGCCATTTTCGTAACTGTAGGAGGCACATGAAACAACAGCAAAGCCAAAGACCACCGTTTTCATGGGGCTGATATTCTAACAAGCAGTACTGTGTGCGTTGCTACTGATATATCCTACGTTACGATCACATATGTCCTGTTACTTTTTGACACATCCTCGTACTTTTGTGGGCATTGATTAGAAGAAAAATATATCAATTTTCAAGTGTTGCCGAAGTGGATGACATTGTTGCGGGTCCCTGATATACGTCATCAGAGTCGCTAATGCACATTAGGAAGCGCTAATGTCAGTTAGCTAATGTAACTTTAAATTTCTTTGTGCAATGCCTCACTTTAAAGATCCTTTAGCTAATACAGCTTCAGGCTAATGCTGGTATTAGTTTCGTGCAATCCACCCTAGGGCATTATCCCACATTCATCCTACTGTCAAATGTATCAAACCAATTCCTGACAGTTAATCTGGATGGTTTGATAATTGGCTGAGGTTTATCATTAGGTGCACAATTCAGACACTGACAGTAATCAATACACAGTCATTGAGCATTCAATTAAGCTAAATTTCTGAACTTGTTACTGGAGATTTGTTCATTTTCAGATAAATTTTTAATTATAAAAGCACTCACAATCGCAATACATACAGGTGAAACAATTTTCAGATCCTGGTGTTCAAAATAATCTGCCACTCCAAATGCACAACAGCAAGGCTATGTGTGAGAATTACTGGATGGAGAGTGAAGAAATAGTAACAAGATGAGACCAGATCAGATTGCAGTGACAGTGGACATGCCATCCATCACCATCTGGTCATCTTTGGTTGATCCTTCTAAGAGGGATGCACGTACTTCAGCATACAAACCATCCCACGTCCAAGGACAATCCACCTGCCATAAAAATTAAGTACACTTGCTTACTCTGTCATTCTTCCATTCTACAATGTCACAGTGACACTTCTGCACAGTCTCTTATAATACAAGTTAATCCTCAAAAAGCTATTAAACTGGAAAATTCTTCAGGAACTGATGGAAGTTAAGAAAAAGACATGAGTCAGTACTTAATGAATGTGCATGGACTGAACCTCTCAGTAAATTCCTTTTGCAGGGTTCTAGCCAGGACTTCATAGCACTTTTCCAAAAAAAAATTAACACAGTCCTTTATCTAATTCCATTGATTTTGATCATTATTTGGCAGGCTTCTAGGTTATAGGGACCCTTCAGAAATTAATTACACCAATCCCCTGGGTAAATTAATTTTTAGAAGTACAGTGGTTTGAATTTTTGCCAAAAAATACCAATTTCTGGTCTTTTGGTCATTATTCCAGTGCAAAGTGCAGTAACTTTCTTGAGAAAATTTAAAATTTTAATTTCTTTTGTAAATTCAGAAGTTAGAAAAGTTCACTCATTGCCTAGCTAACATAGTTCATTATGTAAATCCTAAACCTACCCAACCTCCCACATCCTTCTCTCTCCCTCTCCCTGATGATTCTCGCAACATTTAACACCCCTTCCCTACCCATCCATTCAATAGCAAACAGGTAGACCAGATTGTAATGAGGGGCATTGTACATCTTGGGTGATGTTCTCTTGCTGTAGAGTGTAGGGAGACTCATGTCAGTAGACTAGGAATGGGATTTTTCTGAAAGTATGGGAATGGATGTTAAGCCCCACCCACTTTTTCTGCAGTCTTCTTCCCATACTTATTGTGCAACCTCTCATATACTGGAACCACAGACCTTTCCTGAATACACCTGACACACATAAGTGTCTACCTGTCATCCCTGCCCAGTGGATACACTGTTCTGCATATATCACTTGGGAGTACCATTTCCATGGCAGTCTAAATCCTCAGTAGAAATTTTCTCTCATTATTAATTCATTAACAAGTTTCCTCCTGACAAGTGTTTTATCATTAGTTTTTTACACACATTTGTGTCATTAGCAACAAATGGGTCAAAGAGCTTAAGTAATAATGTCTGTGGGCCAGAAATGGAATGACTAGGAGTTGTTCAGAGAAACAGATGTTAAGCCATACCTGATTTCAATCACAGTCTCTTCCCTACCCTCTATTCTCCAATCTCTTAACTGCTGCATGCATGTTCCCTGTGTCAGGATTACCTTAACGCATCTCTGCGACATGATGTAGGTCAATGACCTATGATTACAAACTTATAAATAAGAAAAGCCAAGATGATTACCAAATAGAGGGGGGGGGGGGGACACTCCTAGGATTGAAATGTCATATGTGCTGCAAATCATTAGGGAGACAGGGCCCAAATTTTGCCTCAGAAGTCATACAAGGTGATGCTCAAAGGCAAGCAATGTTGCAACAGCAGTATATACCTAATGAGGTCTCTGACCATTTGAATCAGCTCCCACAGGCAGAAGTAAAAAGTGAAGTAGTCTGACATTTTGTCTCTAATACTCAGATAGTTTTTCCACATATTTCTAAAGTACTTATGATAGTTGTGACAGGCACATATCCATAAATTTCAGCACAAACTGTATGCATCCAAATTTCCTAGAAAATTTTCTATGGATTTGTGGTCATGTACTGATATACAAACATTTGCATATTTTAACACTAATGCAGTCCTAGATTGAAATTCAGTAATCTGATTAGATAGGGATGTAATGTTCAATTTTTGAAAAAATAAAATTGACCATTATTCTGAAACACAAGGTTAGACCTTGATCTTTTTCATATAAAAAGAGCTTATAAAATGACATCAATTTCATTTTTATAATACAATTAGGACAATATGTGGGTCACTCTGAAAGTTTTTAGAATCAAGGAGACTACACACCGAAATGGAACCAACTTTCTACAGATGCTCAAAGTAGTCACCATCACATTGCATGCAAGTTTTCATCCACTTGAACCAGCTTTCAAAGGAAGTTTTCCACATCTGATCAGTCAGAACCATTATTTCCTCCTGGTAAGCATTGATAGCCTCATCGGTGTCATTGAACCGGCGTCCAAGCAGCTGTTGCTTAACTTTGGGGAACAGGAAGAAGTCGCAGGGACTCAGATCAGGCAAATAGGGTAGATGGGTCAAAAGTCTGACTCCCTGCTCCACCAGAAAGTCCAAAGTGCAAACTGCAGTGTGAGCAGGAGCATTGTCATGATGAAGGAGCAACCCACGAAGACCAGTCTTTGGACACATCTGCTTCACTTCAGTCAAGACGGCGGGCAGACATACTTTGATGTACCATTCTGCAGTCACCATACGATGATCCTCTAATATCACTGTCTACACATGACCAGATCTTCGGAAAAAAGTGGCCATCATCTTCTTGTTGACGCTTCGAGTCTGACTAAACTTCTGTGGTGGAGGCTCATTAGAAAATGTCCACATGGCTGACTGCAGCTTGGTTTCTGGATCATAGTTGTATATCCAGGTCTCGTCACCTGTCAGGATGTCGGATACCAAGCAAGACTCTCCCTCTGCCAACTTTTCCAACATAGGAACGCCACTCCTTGTGTGCCTGTTTTTGTTCTGTGGTCAAGCAGTGGGGCACCCAATGAGAAACAAGCTTCTGCAAGCCAAGACGTTGGTGCAGGATCTCGTGGAGTGCATACACTGTGGTGCTTGAAGGTGCAGTGTCTCCAAATGCTCCTCTCAAGGACTGGTAGCAATCTGCTAGGCTGAAGCCTTTTTCAAAATCATAGAAAATCATAGCCCACCAGTGCTCTCGAGTGAGCTCCATTGCAACGTGGTAAAATACTACCACTAAGGAAAATCAAAGAAGCTATAACTTTGTTAATACGACTCAGAGTAGAATGACATTTGGCATATAGAGCATAAAGAGTTGTACAATAGCCTCATAGCCTAAAGCAAAAGATCGTGTAATCTCCTAGCCTGATTCTAAAAACTTTCAGAGTGACCCACGTACATATAGGCACTGGAGTGATGACCACTAGACCAGAATTATGCACATTTTGGCAATATTCAAGTTGATGTACCTATGAAAATACCAGACCTTGGGAGATGTGTGAGCATCTACCTCTTTGAAAGGACTGAAAGAAGAGATTAAAAAAAACTCCTCTTCTCAGAAAAGAACCAAAAGCCATGAAATAGGATATGGAGAATTCTTCATCTGTGAGAGTTATGAAACCACAGATATCACTTGTACACTTCCCCTTAACCCTTTGACAAATATGCTCATATATATACGGGCTGACATCCTCCTGCCCTCCATGTATTCACTACAGGTGAACTTCTAGAGGTTAAAAAAACCCACTCCTCAATGGGTTAACTTATAGAAATTATGTCATCACTTCTATATCCAGAATTTTCATGAATCCCTACTGAAGGTAGAAGGATAGAAGTGCAGAGGGCAAACTGGAGAGAAATGTGAGGGGAGGAGACTGGTGTTTGATCAGTTTGAATCTGTCATGTATTTACATTCTCCCCTTCTTTCTTGCCAAATTTATTGGGAAAGGGTGGGATGGCACTACATTCTTAGAATGTATTAGATTGTTGCAAAAGTCCTGTCGGTGTTGAATGTAACATGTTCTAATAAGACTTCCAGGCTTTGACAATTCCTGGCGAGTGGGTGGTAGGTATGGGTATATAAGGACAGT
>CAJPEV010006223.1:0-11031 GCA_905338385.1 Darwinula stevensoni
TATATATATATATATGTATATATATATATATATATATAGTGATATATATTACAAGCGACTTTAACGAGTTTCCATGCTGTTTTTAGCTATGGTGCAAAGCCATTAGAGATACATGTTTTCTATCACGTTTCATGGATGCGGAAGTCAACCTAATATTTAATTTTATTTTTAGGCGATATGGAATGAAAGAAGCAGCCTGAGGTCATTCACTCACGGATCATGAGAATGAGATGTGAATGAGATTCTCTCATTCACAATGAAACTTTGGGTTGTCGCCCTTTTCTCTCCCCTGCTCTTGGTGAGATTTTCTCTAATTTCCACTTTCAGCAAAGAGAATGAAAGTAGTAAAAAGTGTGAAATGAAAGGAATGGCAATTGTAGAATTGGGAGACCCATCACAGCAAATTCAGCACCTGAAAATGAAACAGCCTTCCCTAGAAAGGTATTGAAAATGTTTCATTGTTAGGAATATTCATTCATGTGTGCATCAATAATCTGTATATGGTCTCGATATCCAAAGCTTGCCCGATTGTGATCTCCAGGAATTACCTGGAATCCATGCAGTGTCAATCCATGTCGTAGCAATCATGGCTGGCTACTGCGCAGAGAGGCCTAGCGGCATATTGTATATAGTTCTGTATTACCCGTGATCAAAGGACATATTAGAGAACAATGTGTCCATATTGCTTGAGGCTCTCGGGATTCCAATGAGTCATGACTGGAAGCGTTTGAGGCCTGAGATGTGCATCTCGTGAAGTCATGAATGTTCGAGAATGGACCCATGGCATTGGTCTAGCAGATTCCCAACTAAAAGCATAATTCATGCCTAGGCCTACACTAAGGACAGAAGGATCTCTCGGGAATGCAATGCATAAAGCCAGACCATGTAACACAGGGGAATCAGCTTAGCCAAATGTATATGAGAAGCTCATGCTCATTATGTGTACTAGGTGTTCACACTGTTCATGTGATGCTGGAGAACCTGGCAGATGTTCAGCGTACACCATGACAGGCTTAGGCTCAGACGCACTGCATGACGATGACAGAAAATGGGACTCTTTCTGGAAAGGAATTGGTTGACTGACGTCACTATTTTGCATTTTCGGAGTGCTTTTCTTCTATCCTTTGTTGAAATCCATTGCTTCCTAATTCAGAGAGGCTCTTTGTAATGGGTGAGACTGGATCATACCGAAAATATTGTAAGACGCCGAAGACTTGATGCCTCACTTCAGACTCTGCACAGAATGCATAATAATATAAAAGAGGAAAAATCGCTTTCTTATCCAGCTCGTAAACGCGCGATCCACTTATATCGAGTGGCGCAAAAACATGCGTCCTGTTTGGCACTTAATAAAACCCGCTGTGGATGATCTAGGTTCGTGATGTTTTCGTATCACATTTGAAACACCACAAAATTTGTTTTCTGAAAGTTTCATCGGAATAAATATCGACAGTCGTTCAAAGTGGAGTCATGAAATGTACCTTTTCCGTGCATGAAGTGGATGGAGTTTCCGAATGATTTCTTTCACTTAAACATAATGATTATTTTAAAAAAATGGAATTTTGCACATTTGAGTCGTCATGTGACATGCCAAAATTGAGTCATGATGCATGGCGCAAGTAAGCCAAGAGCTTTTCTAATTGAGCAGATCTCGAAAGATTGTTTCCTCGTAAAGGAATTTATATATTGTTTGCTCCCCATCGAAATGGGGGCTTGGCATTACTCATCGGAGTGGGATCCAGATTGTCCATTCAGGGACTGATGCAATACATCGCTGGGTCCTTATGGAAACTAGACGCACCTAAGTCCTTTTCCGAACTCTTTCCGCATTTTCATTGTGCAGGATGGGCCTTAATTATGTACCTTATAGGGAACATTTTTAGGACCCACTCCTTGTTGATGGAATAATTATATTCTCTTTTCCATGCATGAGTTCCCAACTGAAAAGTTCTATTCAAATGATGTTGCAGCTCCAGAATTCACAGTCGAATGCGAAGCCATTGACCAAGGATACATGCGGACTTGTCTACAACCGAATGCCTGGAGCGAATAGAAATAGTACCTCATATATGGACTGTGGCCAGTGTTTATCAGGGTCAGTCTCTAAATTTATGCATGTTATTGCATTTATTTTATAACGTGGTTCGAGGCACCGCCGTTGCAAGCTTAAAAAAAATTGCAGTCTCCACTGATCCGTGTCTTCCGTTGCCGTATGCTCACTTGGGAATGCCTGTATCTTTGAATCCTTGTTTCGGTACTATTCAATCTGTTTCAGATTCGTAGATTCGGGGAGCGGGAACGGGGAAGTAGAACAATGTGTACCGGAATCGAAAGGAGAAGAAAAAGGAAGAACGTCCTCTGTGGCGACTGCCTCCGCCGGTGCGTTTCTCCCCCCACTATGTTGCCAGCTTTCTTTCAACTTGGACTTTCGGGTCATATTATTCTTATATTTTTCCTTATGTCGATTCTTGGCGGAATCGGTTCCTGGTCGTCGACAAGAGGCCTCTACTCGTAGATATTGCACGGCAGTGTGGCGTTGAGGTTCTCTTTGAAGCAAAGGATGCGACGGAAGCGTTCGCTCGAAAAGCAAAGGGGTAGAGTGCTTTACGTTTCGGGCGACATTCTTATTTCCAGATTCCAGAAGCAAAACAGAAGCTTGGACATCGGAGGACTATCCCCCCCTGCTTCATTCTATCGGCCCGAAATGGTACTCCCGTTGATCTTGACTCCTCTTGAAACGGTTCTCGATATCTCGCGGCTCGTTGCGAACATCTCTATCGGTTGGCAAGCGAAAGAATTCGTTCATCCTGTTTCGGCATCGTTTTGCAAGCGGTCGGCCAGAACAAGTCAGAAGACTGACGTTCAAGCACGCTCCTCCCTGCTTGAATTCACTTACTACATGCGTTAACATCAATAACATATTTTTACAACTTACAAATATTTCGGCTACGTGTTTCTTCTTTGAATGGATATCACAGTAAAGGTACAGTATTTGCATGGAATCAGCTAATTGGAGAAACTCAGTTTGCTTTTGACCAAGTCGAGTGAAGAAGTCGGAACATGAAACTCAGAGAAATAGGAAATGCACGCAGTAGAACCCTCCAGATGTCTGATGAGATGACTCCCGCTGGAACACTCTCTCCCTACATTGACGACGAGGAACTTGTGAGTGTCCTGTCCATGCGATCGAGGTCTTCTCGATCCAGTCTCTCACCAACCGATCATTTTCGTCCGTTGGTGTTATTTCCTTGTTTCTTTTCGTGCAGTCCTGCCGTGTCGCGTAGTTCACGTTTGGCGTAGTTGCGCAATGTGAAATTGCAAGATATTTCTGATGGATACGTCATGGAAGAAGTCGGGATCCGCTCTAACCTAGTGGAATCCAGTGCAACCTGGAAACTTGATCGTGACTGCTTCACCTGAGGACCCTGTCTTAAAAGAATCCCGTACCCAACTTCCATCTTGAATCAGTGAGTCTGCGTTTCCCTCTTTCATCCTTTCTATTTTCATTGGGAAAGGAATAGGCACGGTCCGACATGGGCTCAGATGAAAGGGAGTGGAGAGGGGCCATATTCCATACCGGAATATAGCCTCTCTCTACCCCTTTCCCCTTTCTCTGCCTTGCTCTTGGTGAGATTTTCTCTAAATTCCAACGAAGAAGATAATAAAAATGTCATAAAAATTGTGAAATGAATGGAATGGCAATTATAAAAATGGGAGACCCATTACAGCGAATTCGGCACCTGGAAAGGGAAAAGCCTTCTCCAGTAAGGTCTTGAAAATGGTTTATTAAGAAAATTAATTCATATGTGCATCAATAATCTGCATATCTTCTCAGTATCCAAAGTTTGCACGATTGTGATCCATGAACAGTCCTACATGAACAGAATACATGAACAGACTGTTCATTCCATGAACAGTCATGCCAGGCTACTGCGCAGATAAGCCTAACGCATGCATAATTGTGTATTACTTAATTGCTTCTCTAATACTAAATAGCTTTTAACCACAACACTGAAGCATCTACGAAATCCCATCCAAAAATTCAAAGGCAAAAATTACATTTCAAAATATATGAATGTTTTTATTTAGATTGTGTTTTACTTCTAATCCTTTAATTTCTTTATGATCAGCAAATTGAGCAGAAAATGCTAGACTACAAGGGACCTCGTTTTTGCATTTTAGTGGGCAACAAAAGCATTGAAAAAAAATCACTTTAATCTCCGACTAATTGCAGACCAGATCGACCATACTGCATTTGACGACTGATAGGAAATTGTGCAGTACTCTCTCTTCTTACGGACACGCAAGGACCAGGAACGTTTTCGTTTTCCTCAACTTAATATTTATTTAAATACAGACACCTATATACACATAATTTGCGCATCTTGCGTGATTATTGCAGGTAATATGGCATGCAGAAACACTAAGTAAACATTTCCCATGTATTTACGTGATGCACAATGAAGAGAACTGCAGTCAAATGAGACTGAAGGTGCAGATCGGAATGATGGCTCCTGCCCATCGCAAAGCCCAAGTTGTCACTCATGCCTTCAATTTTTCTGCCAGATGGGTTTGATCTGCGTCGACGAGACCATCCCGGAATGCAAGGAATACATCCTCGTCTCGGTCGTGGACGTAGTGGAGGAGGAGGCTCCTTCTCCTTCTTGCCACCTTCTCCATTTTCAGTTCTTCCCGCTTGTCCAATGGTAACTTGTTTTTGATGATCATATAGTTCTCCACACTTTCCACGTCCATATCCGCAATCAGATCCTTCCAGTTACTTGTGATAGCATTTTGATGTGGGAAACAGGACACCATATTCGGTATCGTTTGCTTGCTAGGTGAGGGTTTTGCTGCTGCCTGGGAGGACGTTGCTTTTTCTTGAGTGCCTATGTTACTCTCCTCCTTGGCTTCATTTGGAAGCAAGCAACTTTTACTACTTTTGATAGCATCTTGATGCGACCAGGACGTTGTCACAGTGACTGTCATGCTTTCCTCGTCTTCTCCTGGAAATAGAGTTGGTAAAATAAAAGTGAGATATGTTTAACCCACGTGTTCCACCTCCTTTTATCGAAATCGTGAGTCTCACTCGCCTCCTCCCGATTGACTAGACGAGGAAGATTTTACGAAGGGGGAGCTTTCTGTCGAATCGATGGCTTCATATTCTTCTCGAGTTTTACCAGGGCTATCCGTGGAATCTCCTGGGAATGTGCAGTTGGTGCAAGTTAGTTAGTAGCTCCAGAGATATCTATTGACAAAACCTGCAAATCTGACTCGCCTAATCCGGATCGACTGGGAGAGGCAGATGTTGGTGATGGCATTAGAGGAGAGTTCTCTCCGATGTCCGAGGTTGACGCGGCAGCTGTTGATATGTCATCAGCATCAGTAGAGTTCTCCCCAACTTTCCCTGGAAATAGGCGAAAGATATTGAGATCCTGAGGAGACACATACACCGGCTTTCCATGTGAGTTGTATTCGCCTTACCTCGTACAGAAAAACAGAAAACCTCTTATAATTTATAATAATCCGAGAGCAAGGCATAATTGTTTTCACTAAAAAAAAACCTAGGTCAAAAAAGAAAGTAAATGCAAGTTCCAAAATTCTGAATGGAGACTTTCATGGTCGAATGGAAAAAGAGAACGCTAGGCCCCTGATGAGAATTGTACACCTGGTAGTTGATAGCCTGATCTGCTAAAAACATGCAAGCAGAGGACTGAGAGTTCTGTAACTATCGACATTTGGATCTTGTGCGAATAGGGATTGATTTCACGTAATAACCAGGGCATTTATGCGTTTCTGTTTTTCCTTCAGTGGCAATGATTGTGCAGTGCCGGGGGGGGGGGGGAGGAGGATTGACCTCCCCAGAGACATGGTTCTTATAACTAGACTGGACATGCATATGGGAAACGCGCTGCAGCCACACGCTAATTTGAAGGAGCGGCCACCATCTCTCATGCCGTCAAATCGCCCAATAGAGGCATAGCTTTCCAATTCATGTCACAATCCACTGAGAGTTTTGACGCTCACCACTGCAATGGAGGTTTCATTCAACCCTGCATTGTTAAAAAAAAAAAGGGTAATACCTCGTCCATCGAATCCCATTGTGATACGTAATAGAATATGTCGTTAATGCAATGGCAGATCACTAAAGACCTGGTAGGTCCTGGCCAACCCCGGCCTTCACTGACGAAGCATAATGTTTGGAAAATCTGTTAATATTACCTTTTCCATCTATAAGCAGTAGAAACCCAGTCTTTATTTGCATTGCACCTGACAATATATGCCAAATTAGTTTCCTATGCAGTTATGCCCATGGAGCAAAAAAAAATCCATCTCCCCTAAGGTTAGACTCCTCTAAAGGGCAAATAACTATCTAGCTCGATTCATCAATGTGATAGCCGTGATAACGTGATATCCGACCCAGTTAGCGATTTTCAGAGGATCCGAAACCTGAACACTAATTGGCCATGACTACCGTGTGCCTCGGTGAAATGCCTAATCGAAATGCCTAATAATTGACGGTAACAGTGATGACCGCCAGCCTTTCAAATCGGCGCGAGATCTTCGACTGCCCTGCCCAATCTAGTTATACAGGGTATTTACCATGTCTCCAGGTCTCCTTTTTTCCTTCCCAAAAGGGAAAAAATGGAGCTGATACACGTAAGAAGTTAAGCTTCCCTCTTTTTTTTTTACACTTTGTTTTCTCTTTTTTTTATGGGATAAACCGATATTTATGCTCCTGTGTCAGCAGACACTTTTGTCACTGCGGTATTACCGCAGCTACACGCTACACCACAATCTCAAGCTTGAGATCTCACTGGCCTCGTCCTGATTGGCTGAGGAAGGAAGTACCTGGAGGGTTCTTCAGCGAAGCTTCCTTGGACTGTGTCTGCTCGCGCTCCCTGCTTTCCTTCTCTGCCGGACGATCACATCATAGTCGGAAAAGAATTGCAAAAGTAAGCGAAAGTGTTTTGAGTCATTTGGAGATGCTGGACCGACTCACTGAATCGGATGAGCCAGACGACCAAAAATACCGTAGCCAGAACCGTAAGGACGCCTCCAACTGTACCGACAGAGGCGATCGTCACCCAGGGCGTTCCTTCTTTCCCGACTTCATTCGACTGCCGTGAGCAAGTGTCTGATTCGCGGTCCCCGCTCCAGGGTTCTGCTGTGAATCTAAAACAGAGTATCCAAACGAGGAGTCGGTATTTGTCGGAGCGGGCATTCCCGAGAAAGTACACGAGGAGATGCAGATTATTAGAGAGCGTACATTTTTACCATTCTGCAACATGGTGCCTCGAATGAAGGCCCACGCAAAGAGAGAGTTACTGTAATGTTCTTAAAATTAGAAACTAACCCTGGTAAACACTGGCCACAGCTCAGATACGAAGTAGGATTTCTATCCGCTCCGGGCATTCGGTTATAGAGACGTTTGCATATGTCCACGTTCAAAGGCTTTGCTCTTGACTGTGAATACCGGAGCTGCAAAATAAATCGAAAAGAACGCTTCAGTTGGATACTGATTCAAGAAGTAGAGCATGGAGATGTTTCACCTCCGTCGCAGGGTGCGCCATAAATGCAACGAGAATCCTAGCATGTTGTCCCAGGAACCACGCCCGATCCCATAGACATGCAGGACCGTTATACTAAACCCATTCTCGAGATCGAGAACCCGAAGCCCCCCATTGTGGATGCCTGTACCTCCATCGCTTCTGACACGTTCTGTGGGCATCCCTGGTCAGCGTGGCGCTCCGTCGAGACTTTTAAGGGGCCTTTTTAGATGGGAAGCCGGTCGGGCTGGTCAGTGCGATTATGCATGTTTTCTGGGACATACTGTAAATACCCATTTCCATTCGTCCATAGGACCCAAACGAACGAGTGGGTAAATAATTATGGCCCACCCTGCGCTACAAAAATGTGTGAAGATTTCGTAAGAAGATAACCACTTATTTCCTTAAGGCCCCAACGACCCATGCAGGGCGAGCAGCTGATCCCTGCATGGATCATATGACCCCAAGAGTTATATTAGGATCTGTGACGTGTCATTGGGGAGATAACAGGTAGATAAAAACGTCTAAGAGGAAACTTCCCTTCTTTCCCGGCTCTGATCTGCGCCGTTACAAACAAATAAGCTGATGCAAGATTAGTCAACCTCTGTATTGCGCACTAGAACGCTAAATATACAAAATCCTCCTTTTTTCGAACGGTTATGTCGTCTCTTCACATAAAAAGAACTCACCAGGAAGAACGAGAGGAGAATTTCGGAACGGACGACAGCAAATGGCTTCATTGTAGATTGTGCATGCGATCGGATTGGCGAACTCAACTATTGGATATATGAAATTGGCCAACTCTTGTCTTCTCATGACAACTGGAAGTAGTTGCAAAGTTGGCCTTAAGTCCGTTTTCAATCTGCAACTCTAGGGGGTGCAAACATTCGACCATTTCATAATAAATCTAGTTGCATGAGGGCAATATTCTTTAAAGGCATGTTCCTTTTTCGGAACTGTTGGACGCACATGAATGAGACAATCAACGGCCATGCCACATTCTCCCCATCCCCCCTTCCCCCCTCCTCCTCAATGCAATGAAGATCTGCGCCTCAAATCATTCGCTCAAAGCATGGAAAGCTTGGAAGTGAGAGCAGGAGAACTTCCAGACGAACACACGAACTGTGGAAGGGATGTCCCGGCGTCACGCTCCGAGCGGGATGAGAGAGATTCTCTTCATCCTGCATGAAAAGCTTCAAGACTCGGAAACAGACCGGTGAATAATTATTATCAGGTTCTAAAGTGAAAACTCGGTCGGTCGCTGCATCAATGATCTTTAGAGGAGGCTACTTTTTTGCGTATTTTCTTAGATATTTGAGAAACATAAAAACCTCAAAACTTAAAGGAAGGAATGAATATTCATTTAGTTTTCATTTCTCAGCACTATCAGATGGATATGAACTTCATACCGTCTCTGTCATCTTTGCCCCACGATAATTTGTTGCATTGGTAAAAAAAAACTTTCAGCTCATTGCTGGCGAAAGAAATGCGAAGGTGCACATTCTGGTCAGGTGGATTCCTAATTCAGGTCTATTCATGCTCCCTAGCGGAACTCGTTTGAAACGTCTGAATCAGTACCGATGACGGTCGCATAAGTTCCATCTCAAGCCAGAACTCGAGAATTCATTCCCTCCTATCTGACCACTAATGATTCTCCAGTAGAGTTTTGCGTGCAGCATTTATATTTGCAGGGACTTACCTAAACAGTGCGAAGTATCCGAAGGAAACTTCAGTTACCTGAGCATAACCGCTATCCCTTCTGCCATATTAGCATAAAAAAATGAGTGCGATTGGCTGGCCCAGTGATGTCAGCACTTCCCATACACGGCATGTCAAAAATGTGAACATTCTTAGTGATTCCTTCCATCCTGGGATTTCCAGTCCCCTCAAAAATATGACACTTCTCCACTCTCTTTCATCTGAGTCCAGGTCGGAGCTTACCTTTTACTGTTCTAATGAATCCAGAATAAAAGGAAGGGAAACGCAGACTCACTGAATCAAGGCGGACGTTGGGTACGGGCTTCTTTAAAGGCAGGGCCCTCACGTAAAACAATCACGATCAAGTTTCCAAGTTGGATTGGATTGCGCACTTTCCTCTGGGTTAGAGCGGAGCCCGACATCTTCCATGGCGTATCCATTAGAAATTCCTTGCAATTTCACCTTGCGCAACCCCACGAAACACTACGCAACATGGCCGGACTGCACGAAAGGAAACAAGGAAACAATGCCAACGGACGCAAATGATCGGTTACAAACACCCAGACTGAGCGAACGGAAGCGAATCTGTCCGAGCGTGAGAGTCCCAGTATGTCCACAAGCCCAAAGAGAAGCAATCCTCACACTCGAGCAGGAAGAGACATTCCGCTTGGACTCGGTAGGTACGGCTGGTCGACGATACTGTGAGTTTTGATGGGGAAGACCTCCATCGCAAGGTCAGGGTACTCATGAGTTCCTCTTCGTCAATGTAGGGAGCGTGAGAGTTCCAGCGTGAGTCATCTCATCAGACATCTGGAGGGTTCTACTGCGTGCCTGCCTCTTTCTCTCTGAGTTTCATGTTCCGAGTTCTTCACTCGACTCGGTCGAGCGTCGGCAGTCTGAGTTTCTCCCATTAACCGGTTCCATGCAAATACTGTACCTAAACTGAATATTTCCATTCAAAGTAGAAACGCGTAGCCGAAATATTTGTAAGTTGTAAAAATGTTATTGATGTTAACGCATGTATGCAAATGAATTCAAGCAGGGAGGAGCGTGTTCGATCGTCAGACATCTGACTCGTTCTGGCCGACCGCTTCCAACGACGCCGAAACAGGATGAATGAATACTTTCGCTCGCCGACCGAGAGAGACATTCGCAACAAGCCACGACATCGAGAACCGTTTCAAGAGGAAAGGGGGTCTAGGTCAGCCATAGCGATTCTGCGCCGATCGAGTGAAGCAGGGGGGGATAGTCCTCCGATGTCCAAGCCTCTGTTCTGCTTGAGGAATCTGGAAATAAGAAAGTCGCCCGAACCGTAAAGCACACCGGCCCTTTGCTTTTCCAGCAAAGGCTTCCGTCGCATCATTTACTTCAAAGAGAACCTCGACGCCGCTCAGCCGTGCAATATCTACAAGTAGCGGCCTCTTGCCGACGGCCAGGAACCGATTCCGTCCGGAATCGACATCGGAGAAAATACAGGAACAATATGACCCGAATGTCTGAGCTGAAATGATGCTGGCAACATAGTGGAGAGCAGAGAATGAAGTCGGAAAACTCGATAGGCCGCGTCGCTCGACCTCGACCCAATCAAAAATGTCTTCTCTCGATCAGCAGTTCCCAAACTTCTTTGAAAAGCGACCGACTTGCTGACGTACAGAAAATTTCGCGACACAGTGGCGTGCAGAACGAGGTTTTTCAAAGCAATTATTAGGTTGTTTCACATGAAATGTCCGATTTTTCTCTATACAGGCAGTCCTCGACTTACGACGCTCCGACTTACGACACT
>CAJPEV010006225.1:0-11028 GCA_905338385.1 Darwinula stevensoni
CGCCTTCACACACCTCTGATATGGAAGTCAGATTGAATGCAGGTGTTTCGTTCACCGTTACGGTAAATGACCCTTGTGCCGGGCACGGAGCCTCATCTTTCGTTTTATATGTATAGGTAGTGGTCACGACGTCCAGGGGAGTCGTGCATCGGTGTTGGATCCGTGTCGTGATCGACGAAATACAGCTTGTAAATCACGAAATCACGACGAAGAGCTAAGAGCCCTTGTTCTTGGTGATATCATTGTAGGTAGCCCAGAAATTCTATTAATGCTATCGTCCCATGGTGCACCCAGGTCCTTATGAAAGGGGCTAATATCTCCAAATACTCCTCCACCTCTGGGGACGAAGAAACAGCATCCGCTTCCTCGCTCCACTCGCACGAATGCGAGTGGAGTGGAGTGGAATGCTACGTGATGATTCGTTCCAAGTTGCTCTCGTCCGCCTCTGCCGATCTCCTCCGACGTCTTCATCATCGTAATTGACACCTGCGAAAGGTGCATGCTTCTTGTTACATACCACTGCCACTCCACGTAGTAACATCGATGAGGAATGAAAAGGACAAACACTTCCTGGCAAAATAATGCTCGGTTCACTAGCGTCGTGGAACTGATACCAGTTTCCTTCATGAATTTTCTTTTGTCGGATCTCCTGAATCTAACAATCTTCAATATCTCCTCCAGGGTCACTTTGAAAAAGAATGCTTACCAACGGAGATGAATTCCTCGCATCTCCTCCTCTTGGGTTCCGTCTTCCCCTTGTCAGCTGGAGTAACTATCGTTTTGCATTGCAACGCGACGCCATCACTTGCATTGGTTGCTGACTCAAATCATGCGTACCCTTGCACTTGAGAAAAGCCCACTCCTCGTTCAGCCACCAATGGTTCATGAGTTTTGTTTCCAAATCAGTACCTGCAAAATGAAGAAAGACCTTCCGAGCCGGTCGGTAGCCGTGATCGTATAGTGGTTAGTACATTGCGTTGTGGCCGCAATAACCCAGGTTCGAATCCTGGTCACGGCATGCAATTGTCGGTCATTTTTTTCTCCCTCTCGTGCATTTACGTCTCGGTTAATACAGAAAGGAAAATTGATAAGGCGAAGAGATTCTTCGCATGCGAATGACATATTTCCGTGGAGAAATGACGAATTGAGCGAATCGCCAGGAGGGAGAATATGACAGGGCCGGTAAGATCGTCGTCTGACCTCCCAGGAGCAAAGGCGGCTCGTGGTCATTAGAGCTAGGGGAAGGCATGGCACTGCCTACCCCTTCTCCGTAAATGAACCACTAGCGCTAAATATCACGAGCAGTCACTGCCCAGGAGAGGTGAGATTTATGAAGGTATTATTTGAAAGTGCATTAGACTAAAAAATGAAGTCGTGCAACGACAACATTTATACTACCGGTTGGGGTCGAATTCAGGCAACGAATCTTGTCAAAAAGTGACTTTTCATCGAATGTGTCATGGTCGAGCTGTTGGGGGGGAGAAGGACGACGTTTCATGGAAAGGGGGGTGTACCTTATCGTCATTACCCTATGCATACGTTTATCTCACTTAAATGCGGTCAAACAGCCAAAAAGAAAATACCACTGGCTAGCGTTTGACTCGACGTCAAATCTTGTCAAAATAGGATTTTAACAAGATAGAATGAAGAAGTAGAAGAATAGGATTTTTCGGAAACCGAACCGTTTTCGTGATGCTAGAGGGAGACCTCGACGGTCCATTACAGAGAGACAGGAGCAGGTGACATTATTTCCCAGACTCAACGGCTCGCCGCGCGCAGCCAATAAGCGCGCTGCTGCGCAGAATCCACACGGAGGGCGTTATTGCGACTCGGCCGAAGTGAATGAGGAAATACGCTGGTGGGAGAGACAGAATTGATATGCCCCGTGAAATCGCTTCGTCATGGCTGAGAAAATCTTGCCTGTTGGAAAAATACGAGACTTTCACGATTGCTAAGCATTAGATATCAGGTGTACAGGATGTTTGATGGAAAACTTCAATATTTTCTTCTCTTTGAGGCGAGATTCATACTTGGAAGTAGATGCGAATGATGTCCCTGCTTCCTGTAAGAGAGGTATTAGTGCATGAGGCTGTGGCGATCGGGGGGGGGGGGTGGGGAACGCGAACGTTTACATCAATGAAATTCTCCGGCCTAGCGATTCGCTGAATTTGCCGTCGTTTCTCTGCGGAGAGAAACAATTCACACGAGAAGAAGCTCTTCGCCTTCATATAAAGTTCTATAAAGTAAATACATGAGAGAGAGAAAAAAAAGAACCCGACGTACTTGCCGTGCCCAGGATTCGAACCTGGGTTATTGCGGCCACAGCGCAATGTACTAACCACTATACGATCACGGCTACCGAGAGGCTCGCTGAAGTACACGAAATGTCGCAGATGCTTATTTGGAAACTTAGCTTGAGAACCACAGGTGTTTGAACAAAGAGTAGGCCTGGCTCAATTACAATGGACCTGCATGACTTGAGTTAGCACCTCGGGAGAGTCATGAGGGGGTTGAGATTCTCAGCGCAACAGAGCGCACCTATTCAATACGCATGCGCCATGAAATGATCCACTTCACAAATCCAGACCATCCGCACAGGTCACGTCGTTACCATCGAGTAGAGAGTGTAACTAGAGGCGACACTCCGAGGAGTAGGGGAGGGTTGAAATATTACAGATACATCTGGTGGCTTGTTATCAAAAACACTTCCATGCGGTGTGCTTTGTGGCAGCGGAAACGGGAAACGACTCATTCGGGGATTCGACCCAATGGGATCCCTCAACTTTACACGCGTGTCTCGTCGAGTCCGCTGTTCGGCCGTGGAAGAGTTGCCGATGTGCGCCCGCTAGGTGGAGGATCGACATCGACATCTATATTGCTATCCTGTCAATGAATGGGATTCGAGCGGAGTGGAAGCCTCTAGTCACACTCTCTACTCGATGACATTACCTTCCGTGCTCTCGCGGCGGTGGGTAGGAGGAAGTAGAGTTGGTAGGAACTCTTACTCCCTTTGGCATTCGTACCACCTCATCGGTTTTCTATCGAGGAAACGGAGTCACACAGACTATTTAGTGGCTTTCCTCTGTATCCCTTTGACTTTTTTAAATATCAAAAGTGCCTTTCTCACGGAATAGCATTGAAGCTGGAATCGAAAGAATGGGAAAAAGAAATGGTTACAGTGCAACATGCACAGTTACATGTCGCGCGAGAATGGGATTTATTTTAATAAATTTTGCGTGACAGGACATTTTTCTGCATCAGAACCATGAATCAAGGAGCAGAAGAGAGAGAGGGGGAGAGAGAAAAGAATCAAGAAGATGAAGTGTCACTTCATCTTCTTGATTAGATGAACAGATGATTAGGTGAACAGGTGAACAGGTGATTAAGTGAACAGGTGATTAGGTGAACAGGTGATTAAGTGAACAGGTGATTAGGTGAACAGGTGATTAAGTGAACAGGTGATTAGGTGAACAGGTGATTAGGTGAACAGGTGATTAGGTGAACAGGTGAACAGGTGATTAGGTGAACAGGTGATTATGTGTAGGAACATCTCCAGAATTTCACATAGCTGCAAGTGAATGGTGAAATGCTCCTTCTCATCCGTCACCGAGAAAATAGGAAATCGAGGACCTTGATTTCCTATTTTTGCGGTCATCTCCACTTCATTTTACAATCAATCTCACAAATTTGTACGCAATTATGCTTTCACATATCGATAGATAGTTGGACGAAGCCAGTGGAAAATGAGTAGCAGGGCAGACTGCTCCGCACTGACAAGTGTCAAGCAGTCGTCGCTTCTCGGCGTCTACGGTTGGCTTTTGCAATGGGAGAAAATTCGGCTGCGCGAAGGATCATAAGTGCGCTGCGAGACTTCTCTCGTTCCCACTTTTGGACACGACTTCTCTCCTCGTCGGGTCCCGTACTCTCCACGTGCCTCGGTCGGGACGCAATGAAAGTGATGGCGTCGCGTTGAAATTCAAGAGAGCGATCGTTATTCCGGCTGACACGAAGACGGGACCCAAGGGGACAAGATGTGAGGAATTCGTCTCCGTCGGTAGGCACTCGTTTTGTTCAATACGCTAGCATGTGGGTCGTGCTGGCGGTCATGCTGAATATTGGTTACTGTTGGACTCAGAATCCACTAGAGAAATCCCTGCACGGAACTGGTATCAGTTCCTCGACGGCTTCGAACCGGGCATTATTTTGCCGGGAAGTGTTCGTCCTTTTCATTGCTCACATTTCATTCCTCGTTACTTCATGGAGTGGCTGTGGTGTATAATGAGAAGATGAGCAAGCCCAGTCCAGTAGTGGGCCTCTTTTCATTAAAGAAGACTCTCAGTTTGCCACCTACGCTACTTGAGCAAAAAATGCCATCTCTTTCCAGTCCTGGACCATGAAAAATCTCATTTCACAGTTAGAATTGGCAAATCTACTAATAGTGCCCAAGAAATGGTGATGGATCGCTGTGCGTGTTTTCATCCATCCGCCAAGAAGGTTAGTAGGGAAATGACTGCTCTGCATGCTGGCACGTCAATGCGATCGAGGTTTTCAGATGCGCATGCGCATTTTGGTCCAGGTCCTTTTAAGGGAGTACTCATGCCTTCCCCTCCGTGACCAAATTTCAAATCCAAATTTTGCACAAAAGAGGCCAATTTTTGTTCAAATTCTCAACAAAAGAAACTCAGCCTGTATCATCTCTCTATCTACCTGCTTACCGATTTCAGAAGTGGTCGTGCCGATACTTTCTTAGTTACCGTCGGACAACCAAAGTGTGGACACACGGAGACCCAGACACAGACGCAGACTCACGGACGTACAGGACGGGACCACGAGTGGTCTCTTTCCTTTCGGGAAACGAGGCCCACTAAAAAGTATGCATTCTTCGCAGGTGTCATCACGATGATGAAGCAGTCGGAGGAGATCGGCGTCTGCGGACGAGAGCAAGTTGGAGAGGGTCAAGCATGATCCATTGAAGGACGTTGGACCTTCGTGTGTGGAGGAGGGAGGGAGCGGATGCTGTTTCCAAGTCCCAGCTGGAGGAGAGAAACGGGAGACGCTAATTCCTTCGTAAAACCCTTAGAACCTAATGGTCTGGGTGCACCTTGGGACGACAGCAATCATATAATCCTGGCCGCCGAAAACGATATTACCGACCACCGTGGCTTTCGACACCTCATCACGAGTTACAAGCTGTAATTCTTCGATCACGACACGGATCCCTCAATGCATATGAATGGCTCCCCATAACTTGTCCACGGGACGAGAAGTGGTTAGCCATCGATGCCGCTCTCCCACCTGGTGTTTTGCTGAATTTTCCGCCATTTCTTCGCGGAAAGAAGCAAGTCACATGAGAAGTTTCATGTCACCTTCTCTTCCAGTACTAACTGAGTCGAAAATGTAATGAGAGGGAGGAAAAAGTAGACTCTCTCAGACCTGCTTGCCGTGACCAGGACTCTCACCTGGGTTTTTGCGGCCACAACGCAATGTATTGGGTTGGAAAGAAAGTCTTGCAACACTTTCTAAAACTATTTACCACCGTGACTGCCGTCCTCTACGCTGCTCGACTTAAGAAGTTGGCTGGCGTCATTCAAAAAGAGCGTCCCGAACGCGACAAAGTTCTCCTTCTGCACGACAACGCTCGTCCACGTGTTGAGAAGATGACTCGCCAGACGTTTTCGGAATTTGGCTGGGAAGTTTTACCCCATCCAGCGTATTCTCCGGACTTGGCCCCAAACGACTATCACTCGTTCCGGGCCCTTCGCTTCGACACGACAAACGATAGAGCGGGATCCCAGAAGCGATTTTCCCCTTGAATCCTGTTTCCAAATCGATGGACACTTTGGATGTTACATCTAGTGTTCAATACCCATTCGATCGAGAGGAAAATCTTGTGGTCGATCGATTCTGACCGAAGAAAGGGAAACAAACGGGCCACAAGCAATTAATTGGAACCCACCATTCCAAACGGTACAACCGATAGAAAGTTCGCGAAAAGAGCCAACGATGTCGAGATTCCTCGATGAACACGAAGATCCTGAGAGCTAAAAAAGACCATGAGTTACTCTGGTGAGCTAATTTCCTAGTAGGGTGGAAATAGGAATATGGGATCGTAGCTCAAAATTTGAAATATAGCGTTACTCTATTTCTATACGTTACTATACCGTAAAACTTTCTGCTTATTTCTCATGCAGTCACGGATTTAAGTAGTAAGACAACCTGTCTCTGGATTGGGCTGGTAGCAGTTGCATTCTCAAAAATGTTCCGATTCTTCGTCGTACAAATATCCGTCTCTGAGCAGGAAGAACTCTTATTCCCCCTATTGGTCGGAAAGGATGTTCCGCATTTTCTTGGAAATCCCACTTCATTTGGTTCAAGTTAGATTTTCCCCCAGAAATATGACACCGTAAAAAAAAAACAGTTTCAGAAACATCCGATTCTTCGTCATAAAAATTTCCGACTAAAATCACGTAATGCTGGATTTCCCCTCAGGCTCGGTAAACATCTCCTGCGTTTCTTCGGAAATCCTATTTACTCTTCTTTGCGGAAATTTTCCCGACTTCTTCACGAAATATCAGAGAGTTTTGGTTGCCCGTTCCTGATTGGACGGCAAGGGATGTCGGACGGCTGACGTCACCGTCAACGCGCGAGGAAGACGTCTAAGACGTGGAGAGACTCTTCCAGCCGTACTCTCTCGGGAACGCGATCGCGACGCAAGATCCACCGATCAGGAACGATTTGAAAGGCGCGCGATTCGTTCAAGCGAGTCATCCGGGAAGGAAAGCTAGTATCGATGGCGAGGCAGCTGAAATTCGAGGTACGGTATGCCCAAGTTGGATTTCTAGACGATTGTCTCGCGTCTGCAGCAAGGGTTTCTCGACTGAGAGAAATGCACGTTTTGCTCCAGATGGGTTTCTGGACAATGTGGACTGAGGCATTCATTCCTATAGTGAAAACCCTTATTAAGGAAAGAAAATATCAATTGCAGAAGATCAAAACAAGGGGAAATGATTCAAACCGGAGGTTAAATATATAACATGCACGAATCTGGCCGCTAGCTGTGCTGAGTGACAATTGTACGTTTGTGTTTGTGTGTATGTGTGTGTGTGACAACTCTACAGGCCAAAAGCTTAGTGATATGAACTTGGGGTTTCCACAGAACTCTTCCTTACCGCAAGGGAGCAGTGGCATCGCTTTCTGCATTGCCGAGCGCCTGCTGCCTGGAATACAGGGATTTTAGGCGTCCTTGATGATATACGGAGCGCGAAAGTTCATCAAAAGGTTGTATTGTTTTCCAGTATCGCAGTCGCATTGGCAGATGACAAAACATTTAAATTATACTCTATGGGACCGGCAGCTAACAGTGAGTATAAAATGTGGTCTGGGAATCATGACTGTCCTGCTTGCTGCATGTGCCCTGATGATTCGTATGAGCTGACGTACGACGACAGCCGTTGATGTTTCTGACTGGGATTCCCCCACGTTTGGGTTCATTTTTTGGCGTTTGCGGTCTCGCGTCTGTGCGCCGGCACCGAGGTGTGTTGTAGATTCCAGTGGGTAACACTCTCGCAAGGGTTGTGTGGTGCCTTGTGGGGTCTAACCTTATGTCGTTCCCTCACGAGGTCCCGAGTTATTTATAGGTTCAATATTTTCAGTGAGTGGAAAACAGGCCAGAGCAGAGGGAAGTTTATGTTTTCACTCTTTCGAACAATGGACAGGCTTAGGCCTAAAATCGGTAAGAACAAGAAATGAGAAAGGGAGGGAGATTTTACAGGGTAACCGGCATAGGCCTAGCCTCTTCTAAAATCTGTGAGTGATTCAGGTTCTCTTGGTAAAATTGGGAAACAACGTTGGAGGTTGAGCTGGAGGTTGAAGATTGTGAGTTGTAAGGAAAACAGGCGAGCGACCAGTCCGAAGTGAAACAGACAGATGAGGGTTGGCACGTTTTGAGATCCCAATGGAAAGTTATTTCGAGGGACGTCCAGCCCCTAGGCCTAAATAGGCCCACGTCACGAATAGTTCAGTTCCAGGGTTGAAGATCGGTGATCTTCAACCGCGGGTGAAATGAGACCTGCAGGATTTATACTTATGACCGTGCCCAAGTAACACGTGAACGCTCTCGAAGACATTCAAATTGTGTTCCATTTTGGACGTCCGATGTACAGGATGAGTAACTTTTCTGCGCTCAGTAAAGGTGTCGTTTCATCACAAAACATGCGGGATTTGAAAGACATTGCTTGGACGTTATAGATATGTCCTCCTCAAGCACATCTATTCCATCCATCTGACGATGGCTTGCAGCAAAGGTTCGCTCAATCGAAGCTAGATGACGCCAAAGTAGTCGCACATGGCAGGTCGATTTCTTTTACAGCTGCTATAGCTCCCAATGCCTTCCACACGCGAGCCGATCTTTCCCCTCGTAAACCAGAGGGGGAGATATTTGAATTCTTCAACAAATCGGTCTTAAGTGGTAACCCAGTTCAAGAAGCCTTCATAAAACTCCAGCTCAAAAGATAGAGGGAGGATGGTTCAATTTTGAAGGTCACTTCAGCCACGAGTAGAATGAAACCGAAAAGATGAATATGATTATCATCATTTCTGAGCGAAGGGATTCAGGACAGGGCGTGTCTGGCTACTTGAATATGAGATAATTGCATATATAGATATGATGAAGGTTTTTTGTAGAATGATAATTTACCCGACGCTACTCCACCAGACTGTTTCATAGAAGCAACCGGACTATTTGGCTCAATAATTTTCTGACCCTTTGCCAGGGGAGCAGGACTTTACTTAGACTTCCCCACGACAGGGAAGGGGGGAACTAATTCATTCCGATGACAGAGTACAATTATATATTGCGCAGCTGGGCTTAAGCAGGGTGCAAATGTCATCCTACGTTGCAATACGGTTCAAGAGTTTCAAAGGTAAGTGAAACGTGCATTTGTGGCGGGCGTCATCGTTCTAGGACTTTTTTTTGGAGTCACCCGCATGAAGACAACGTAACACAAGGCGAAAGGATGCTACTTTACACCTTCTTATCAACTTTTCGTCCAGTACCAACAACGACAAAAACTGAAACAAGGAATGAAAGAAGACAAGAAGTCAGGTTTAGATGTCGTGACCAGGATTCTCACCTGGGTTATTCCGGCCACAATGCAATGTACCAACCACTATACGATCACGGTTATCGACCGGCTCGCTCTCGGTCTACTGGCATATGTGCCTTATGTTTTCGTGCCGTTCAGAAGAAACTGACTTTCTTTCACTCGACTCTTGGATTCCTCGATGTTTGTTCTCGGCCGTCCAGGCCCTAGACCGGCCGCGATTCCAACCCCTTCGTTTTCTGCCTTCTCACAGATCTGCCGAAGACGAGGGCATTTGTCACTTGAGGCATTTTTGCCTGGGGCTTCTAACCCGGTGGCGACCTTCACGTCCACTTCCTGGCTTCCACGCCCATGACACTTTGCCTACCGACGTACGGGGGATGACTCATCAGTTTTTCGTATCGCGAGTTTGTCTGACGGTCTGAGAAGGGAAATGCGCTGTCTTATATATATATCTGATATACGATCTTCTCGATAGCCGATCGATAGTGACCGTATAGTGGTTAGTACATTGCGTTGTGGTCGCAATAACCCAGGTGAGAATCTTGGTCTTAAGCTTATACGTGTCTGATGTTCTCCTGCCTTTTCGATGTTTGTTCTCTAGCATCCAGGCCTTAGGCCTGCCGCGATTCCAACCCCTTCCTTTTCTGTCTTGGCTTTTCTTTCACCGCCTCCCCTAACCGTACCGGACTCCAGGGCCTCCTCGTAGACGCTATATCATGGGAGTGAAAACTCGAAGGCGCATGCGGAGAAGCCGCACGTTATGATTTTCTCATTACAGGCGCAATGTTTAATCACCATAGCTGAGCTAATAAATTTTATACCGTTTTTAATTTTCTTGCTTTCTTTCTTTTGATTTTTTGTGTGAATGGACTGGAACTCCCGGCCGCAGAAAACGCCGTAGAGGTGGGTATCACTGCAGCAAAAAATGGCACTCCACTCACGAAGGAAATACAATCTAATATTCCGTTTGAACGACACATTTTTAGAAGTCTAAAGCATTTTATAGAAGCATTTTTGCCTGGGGCTTCTAACAGTGTGACCACCTTCACGTCCACTCCCTGGCTTCCACGCCCATGACACTTTGCCTACCGACGTACGGGAGATGACTCATCAGTTTTTCGTATCACGAGTTTGTCTGACGGTGGGAAGGGATATGATTTGTCTTATCTATAGCTAGCACCAGCCGATCGATAGCCGTGATCGTATAGTGGTTAGTACATTGCGTTGTGGCCGCAATAACCCAGGTTCGAATCCTGGTCACGGCATGCAAGCCCGTGCTGCTTTTTATTTATCTTCCAGGAGAAAACTTTTGAGTATCTGACCCCACAGTGAGAAAATGCATATTTTTGGTGAAACGCAAGTTTTCTTATTGATGAATGTGCAAAGGAGACTCCTGCTCTGAAAAATGAATTCCATCGGGTTTTTCGTGACAGCTCGAAAACAGGGGAAATACCATTTCGTGCTAAAATGGCTCAAATAGTCAAGTAATAGGTTGAAGGGTATGCAGTAATGACATTTCATAACTTTAAATCGTAAGAATAACTAGAGATTCAGTGAAACAATAGCTGCCGCATGCGTGGGTTTTACATAGGTGGGAAATTATTCCAACCTCAGTGTTCTCAAGACACGAAAAATTTTGGGATTCCACATTCAAAAATATGGCGTACTTCGAAATAATGATGACGAAAACAAAAAAATTAAACATTTGTTTTTGTTTTTAAATTTAAAGGTGAACGAATTCGGTATTGGGGCTATGCGCATTCGGTCGATAGTTCGTTCAATTCGTTCCAATCATGGTTCGACAATTTTGTTATGGGCTTTTTTGAAATTCAGAGAAGGGCTAGAAATTTTTCAGTCCTGATTTTTCATGTTTAGGCAGGATTCCTTCAACCATGACTTTTCCGGGGGGGGGGGGGGGGGGGGG
>CAJPEV010006227.1:0-11023 GCA_905338385.1 Darwinula stevensoni
AGAATCGCTCAATGTGATGGATGTATATTAGATCTCAACGATTGCTCGGGATGCAGGGTATGATTCGTATTTCTGGCCGAAAAACAGCAGTTTTTTCTTCTTTAGGTGCGTTAGAGGTAGTTTCGCTGAAAGTGCTGCATATATCATGCGGAATGCATCTTCCTTGCTTATAACATCTTACCTTTCTGTTAATATTCATGGTTCGATTCGTATTTCTGGCTATTAAATGCAAGAATGACTTCTTTAGGTGCGTTAGAGGCAGTTCCGCTGATTGTGATGCATGTAACGTGTGTGATGCATAAAGATACATAAAGATGCATAAAGATGCATCACACACGTTATATGCATCACAATTGCTAATCAGATCTCTACATTCTGTCGCTATTCATGCTATAATTCGTATTTCTGGCTATAAGTAAGAGGATACACTTCTTTAGGTGCGTAAGTGGTAGTTTCAATTTTGGTGCGTTAATGGTAGATTCGCTGAAAGTGATGCATGTACCAGGTGTGATGCCTCTTCAGTGCCTGTCAGATCTTTATATTTTGTCGATAATTTCCCCCTGTTTCATGTTCTCTCAAAAAGAGATCAGCTCTATAGAACAGATTTCTAGAATAGTTCAGTTCTCATTAAGTTAAGGTTTGCCTAAAGTGATTCATGTATCGAGTGTGGTGCATCTTCAGTGCCTGTCAGATTACTAAATTATTCCGATTGCCTTTCTATGATTCACGTTTCTACATCGAATACTACATACAAAGAATTCAGCTTTTTTGATCATTAGTTAATCAGGTAATGGTTTGCTTGAAGATGTACATGGTGTAATTGATGCATTTTGAAAATATGCCTATATGGATAAGGATTCAGCACTCAGATTCACCCAACGTGATTTATGGACCGAGTGTGGGGTATCTTTGAAGTCTGTCAGGTATGCCGAATCATGCCGAATTCATGATTGTACTGCAAAGTGCAAAGTACGTGCAAAGTGAGTGGAGCATGGACGAGGCATCCCGGATGGAATTAATGCTGTAACTACTTCTTTGCATCAAAAGGTATCTAGAACAACCTCTCTCTCCGTGACTTCACGTTCTTCAACCAATGTTTAAAAAAAAACCTGGGAAAAAAAAATTAAAATGACGAAAAGATGAAGTCTTTGAACCTTTTCAGTTCGAGGTTTCAAAAGGACTTTAATACGTCTTAGCAGATAAATCAACATCCACACTAGTGGACGAATGCCATCATTCACACAATGAAAACGAAATAGACTCCTAAGATTCTCTGACACGCTTAGGATAAAAAAATGAAGCATCAAAAAATTGCATCACAGAACAGCAATGGCCCGGTGAAAAACTGATGTGTCATTCATCACATGCTTCACAAGTGTTTTCAGTTCGAACATGAAACGTAGGCCTCTCTGGAGCTCCCCGAACCATCTCGACTAGGTCTGAGGAGAGAAAGCCCCCTGGAAGCATGAAATCCATGATGGTGTCCGATATCCCACCACATTGATCGACAACTGCTTCAGTCCCATCTCATCCCCTGAACTCAGCAAAAATATAAATCGTTACAATGACAAAAGCAAAATTTAGAGCACGGATACGAAGGTCGAAGCAGTCATGCATCTGGCATAATTTCGGCAGGTTATCCGGTAACACTGAGAAACGGAACCCGGAGCCTAAATGAACGACAGCTAATTACATTTTTTATGGCGAGGTGATGCATCGCAAACAACCAAAACGGACATCATCTACATGTCACAATCTTTTTTACGGTTGGTCTCTTTCTTCCGAAATCCTCCCAGGAGTATTTTTCTCCCTTACCCGGGTAGGGCAGAATTGAAATGGAATTGAATTGCAGAGGAATTAAATTAATATCTTGTGAAAGCGAGGTGGAGTGTTCTCCACAACCCCGGGGAGGTTCAGCTTCAAATAAGCTGGAGCTGAGTTGAGAGGGAAATAAACATTCCCAATTTCTTAGTTGTTAATACTTTGTGAATGCGAGGAGTTTGAATTTTGTCAAGTTCCGACGTGCACATCTGGGGATTAATGGAGGTGAGAGTTGAATGAGATTGAATTTGCGTACGTAATTGTTGAACCGGGAACCTTTCCACCAAGTTTCTCTGTCTGGCTGGAAGTTCTCCAGGGAATAGTACTTTCTCCGATTGTCATGCGTCGAGTCCTCCACTTTCCATAACAGGATTTTTAACCCCCATTAGGCCCTTCATCCACTATGGAAGTGCTAGTCCGGCAAGACTCGCATGATCGAACCTTCCCGTGGGGAACCAGACGCAGCCTCTCGTGAGTTGCTTTTGACCTATCAAAATAGGAGGGATATAGCTCACTTAGTATAAACTTAGTACGAAGGAGGTGCTAATTGTTCTCAGACAAATTGGAAATCAGACCCGAATTAGACAAACTTGTTTACAACTGAAAATTTCGAATGTCTTTCTTCAGGTTCTTTATGGAAATGGATAAAGTACCGCAAGAATGGTATTGGGATCTGAAATATTACTTAGTGAGGAACTAGGGAGACTTTATCGACGGCGTATAAGGGGTAGAGCGTAAACTGTCTACAAGTAAGTACAAGTTTCTTGACTCTATCTGTAGGACTCAGCACTGTTTACAACCGACGGCCCTCAAGTGTCAAGACGTGGTCGAGACGACCAAATTTAAATAGGTGCAACCCATTCGGCACGACGACGTCCTGTCGACATTGATAAAAAAAAAGTTCACGTGTCGAGACGTGGTCGAGACGACCAAATTTAAATAGGTTCTACCGATCGACGCGAGATGACGCCTCACCCTGGTGCCTCTGGATCGAATTTCAAATGGACTTTAATTCGTGTAGAAAATAAAATTCATCATGCATACATAAAAGTACAGAAAATGGAGGTCCGCTGCTTGAAAATACATTTGATAAGAGAGGATTCCAGTCACCAACATTTTCACAATGAGAAATTGGATTGGGTTGGGCATCACTAAAAGCACTTTTTGTACATTTGTATGGTTTATAATGAATCACTCCTTGATCCCTCTGAAATAGCTGCCGCATATTCCCCATCTCGCATTTGACAGATGTTCATTCATGTTCAAAGAACTGAGATAGACATCCTGAGTCGTGACAAATGTTGGCTGCCGTCTCAAGTGTCAAGACGTGGTCGAGACGACCAAATTTAAATAGGTTCTACCGATCGGCGCGAGATGACGCCTCACCCTGGTGCCTCTGGATCGAGTTCCCTGTATTCTTCACACGATACCCGATCTTTTCTCGCGTACGAATTCGGGGAAGGCATTGGAATTCCTAGACAGACCCTCGAGAGGAGACGCGCTTCACTTTCCCAAGTATCTGCGTAGCGCGTACACGGACTCGGGCTGTTTTATCTCCTTCGAGAGAGATGAAGCGTGAAAATTGACCGGTGAAATCGGTAGAATCAGAGGATGATGTTTGACTTGTAATTTCTTTTGTCGGACAGAAAGAGGAGGGTCATTGAAGTACTCGATTCGAATTGTGATCTAATAAAGGAAATACAACTTGAGCAGGACATCCTCCGGGATGTTATTACTCGAGAGAGCGGAATGATACCACGTGGGGGTCCTTCCTTCACTCTCCGGAGGGATCTCTCCGTGGGATGACAGTACATAACAGAGTACTTTCATCAATATAATATACATGTAATCGATATTTGCGCTGGTTCGAACTCGGGAAACGTAGGAGGCACTGTTATTCCCAAACGCTCAAAATTCCACGCTGGCGCAACGTATTTTCAACGTTGACCTGTTTTTTATTATTATTTGAACATTGCTTCGACATTGAGGGAACCTTTTGCACAACATTGTTACGTTGAAAAACCAACTTTTGCTCAATACCCATTGAACTACGAATAAAGAGAGAAAAAAAAAGAACTAAGAAACATTTTTGGCTTGGATTCGATCCTGAGTCTAATGAATGCGACACGAACGTATTCCCGCTCGGCTACGAGGGAATGGGATCCAGTCGGTCGAAAAGAACTGGGTATTTCTCTGTTACGGGGCAGATGGACGAGTCCATTCCTTTTCGAGGGGAAGTCGGATTTCTCGGGTGTCAAGGTGAACCGAAGGTGAAGGGGTCCAGATCCGTGACGTTGCAGGGGATCCGGCGAAAAGCGAAAATCTCGCCTCCTGCCGTTATTTCCAAACCAGGAAAAATGTGTGCGTTCAAGGTCGAATTCCCTGACGTCATCCCTCTGCCCACCTCCCCTTTCCCTTCGATTCCGTGGACTCTTCCACCATCCGACCACCCCCCTGCGTCCGCAATGAACTCGTCCCCTTTGATTCCCAGTTGTAGTATATGACCTTGATGTCAATTTCGTTTTTGCCCCTGGTTTCGCCATTCACCTATCTCTCTTCTCAGGTCGATTCCTTCGGTACTTGCCACACTTCCGATATCAAGACAAACGTGAAGGTCTCATGAGGCATATGACCTTGATGTCAATTTCGTTTTTGCCCCTGGTTTCGCCATTCACCTATCTCTCTTCTCAGGTCGATTCCTTCGGTACTTGCCACACTTCCGATATGAAGACAAACGTGAAGGTCTCATGAGGCTGAGAGAAACGATTCCGGAACTTTTCGCATTGCTCTCGCATGATTGCATCCAGGAATCTCTGGATGACCTCGACTGGCGAAGGGTTCATCCGTCCCACCACTTCCGTCATTCTTGCCATCATCGGCGTGATCAGAGATAACGGCATTAAATTTGAAGACAACGTAGGGAATACATGTCACATTTATTTGAAATTCAGTACCGACAGGGAAGACATGAATATTTGATCATGGGCTCGGAGCACGGATGGCCAGCCGCTTCAACTTTCACATCGATCGCTTCCCGAAGACCATCACGGGGAAGCGAATGAAAAGAAGACACAAATCGAGTATGAAAGGCCCCTGGAGCAGTGAGTGAACACGCGTGGATCAGGGAGGAAAGCGTTACTCGACGATCGAGGTGTCCCCAACGAGGGCCAGGTCCATCCACCGATTCTCCACAATACCTGAGTACGACAGCAATCAAAGATTAAAAAAAAAAAAGCATCTCGAATCCAGGACTGTACAGGTACGGCTACTTTCCTAGAGGTCATCACGGAATCACATAGACTTGAAGCAGCCATTTAGACATATTTCCTGCTCAGAACAACTTAGAGCATCTGAGTAATGGATTTTGCTTTCCCCATTTTAATCATTTCTGCTCCTGAATCGTGAGGCAGATATTTCATCGTTGCAGGTGACAATGAAATTGCAGCACAATATAGATAAAACTACTGTACGGTACAGCATTTCCCAATACAACTTATCCACTCTCGTATTCAGTCATGCTCACATCTGTTTTGCTCCAGTATTTGAAATACTTGGCCAAAGATGATCTCAGCCACGCAGCCACCAAAGGGTGGTGCCCCTAACCTGCAGCAAAAAACTGAAGAACCAATTTGAGCTAAGAGGTACCAATGGGCTCATACTACTGTGTTCATTGGGGGAGACTAACTTTCTAGAACTTGAAGTATAAAGAATTACTTATTTAAAACAAAGAATGAACCCCAGCAGCTTTCCCCTTTTTTTTCTCATAACAGCAGCATTAAGCACTAGGGGAAATCTTCAATTTAAAGCATGAACTATGGGACTAATTGCAACAAATAAGTTCAGAATGTACTCATTTCCTTGTAAAGTATGTGCTTGTGAGGTCCCAATTTTGTCGTCCTGAAGGTAAAAGTAACAAAATACTTAGGCATGGGTAGGGATGGGATGGTTAATTGACCATTAACAAGTTCTTTTTATATATATAAACTTTTATAGAGCTCATAACTGCAGTCATTCATCCTCCAGCACTAAAACCAGTCAGTCAGTTATATTCATGCAGCCCATCAAACACCTGGAATGTGGCACCCATTGGGTATGAAAATATCAATTCTCAAACTACCTTGACCTCTCACTTGAGTGATGTCGAGTGTGTGAACAGGCATGGCCGTTGTTCAAGGTCTTGCAGCCTGAATGACTGTGAAAGTTAAGGTGCCAAAAAAAATTAATCTACCTATGAAGAACTTAAGAACCTTAAGAAGAACCTAAGAAGAGGCTTTTCTTTCATTTTTTTTAGTCATGTTTAAGAGTGACTTTTTACCATACAGATTGCATCAGTTTAAACATTAAAGTCTATCTTAGCGATGAGATATTGACTGGTCAATATGGTCATTTATGATCATATGAGGCCTAACCTAATTAACCTAACCTAGCATAATTTAATTTAGAGCAGGGGTGCAGAACTCAAAAGACTGAGGGCGACTTGCAACTCTTTCTCATATACTGCAGGCTGCAGTCTGGCAGTCCATAGCTGTAGCCAACAGGGCAGGAGCAATAGTAGCACTTTCAATGAAACCAGCCACAGCGGGCCACAAAGACCTTGTGGGCTGTATATGATTTAGAGAGGGTAAAGAAACTTTTGCACTTAAGCACATATCTCAGATACAGTATGGCATAGGAAGTTGAAATTGCACAGGGGTGTTATGAGGGACCATGCACTCAAAGTTGCCATAGTTTTCACATGTCATAATCAGGGGTGGCACTGTGACGTAACATCTCACTAATCACAGGAATTGTTCAATATGTGCTCCTTCAGTATTCAGAATGCACTATGAATAAGTTTCTTCAGAGGGACTACTATGTTCCAGTACTCTCAGGCTCTGTACCTCTGAGTCTTATGAAACGGGTTCTAGCAGTACATAACACACACACGTACAGAATCCACATAACCAAATTCTGAGACCAATGGCCAACCCCGAATAAAGAGTGAGGAAGTATGGGTCCTGATTTCATTGATCAATGCATACATGTACAAAATCATTGCCTGCATGGTTAGATTATTGATGCTTCATATGTGAATCATCATGACCTCATAGTGGGGTCTTGCTGATTCACACATCCAGCAATTCCACGATTCACACATCTGGGAATCAAAATCCAATCTGTTCTGGGCTCAGCTGAAAAACCTCACAGCATGTCCATATAACTTCATTCTGTTCTCTGAACGCTGTTATATGGATCTTGCTTGTATGTGTGTTGCTAGAACTGGTTTCAGAAGGCTCACAGATTCAGAGCCTTCTACTACTAGAGTATGGAATTCCCTCTACAGAAACTATTCATTATGCATTCTGGACACAAGGAGCACATATTGAACAATTGATTAGTGCAACATTAAGGCCTAGTGGCATCCATGTGATAACTATGCCGTGATTACATCATGTGATAACTACAGGTTCTTTGAGCACATGGTCCTTGTCACATTCCTGTGGAATTTCAGCTTCCTATTTTATGTCATACTGTTTTTGAGATATTAAGTGATTAAGTACAGAAGTTGCTTTATAATCACCAAGTATGCTACTGGCAGAACTAAAGTAATTTAACCATGAACCTGAAACACCTCAGATGATTGAAAAAACCTCTCAATTTTCCTGAAGTTTCACTCTTGAGAAATGATGAAGATGTTTGTAATAGGGAAACAACTGATTAACGAATTTGGCATCATGACTTCACTGGGACAAAGCATTCCCAAAATATATGGGCTCAGGCAAGATGTAGCTCTCCTCCATGACAACATCAGTGGATCTTCTATGGTGCTGCATTTTGGTCCAGATATGTTAAGGACTCCATTTTTATTGAGTCTTCTTTGATCCAATTGGTGATTGCAGTGGTGGCTGGTAACAAAAGCTCCACCCTGAAAGTACAGAAATAAATCTAAGAAGAATGGAGACAACACAGGTCATCACACTGTCAAAGGGATGCAGATAATCTCTCCTATGTACCAACTACTAGCCCCATGTTTAAGGGTTTGGCAAAACAGATGCAAACTGGAACATCATATGGAGCTTTGGCCAGAACCATTCCTTCTGATGGATCTAAGCCTCAAGTATGGGCTCTTCAACTCCACACTCTTGGTTGGGACATCCTCTGCTCATCCTAGTCTCACGACTGTCCCCCAATGTCTGCAGATGCCAATCAAAGAAATGAACATAAATCCACATGACACTCAAATGGAAAAACTCTCCCAGAAACAAGCTTCTTCCTGGGCTTGATTTAGTCAATTCACGAAAGTCTTAGGACAGAAATCAACATTCAGGTGATACTCACACCAACTCCTTCAGTTGCCAAGATGACAGTAGAACCATTTCTCACTTTGGCAACATCACAAGTCTCAAGTTGAACAGTCATGGGTACTTCCTGATAGGAGGAACAAGCATTTCCAATGCCAGGCAATCCTTTTTTGACCACTGGGTTTGTCTCCATCCCTTACCTTCAACATGTATCTTTACTTTTGACCATTACATTAAGATATCGATAAGGAGACTTCACTACACTAATTTGGCATTGAATTACAACTTTCTTGAACTTTAGCAAAGTTATATTTTAAAATTGACTCCTGAATGTGTGACAGGACTTATAATGGGAAATAAAACCTACTTAGTTTCTTGGAAAGGTAAGGATGTACAGGTGCCTCAGTAGACAATGGCCTTGATATAGTGTGACACTGTGAATGTCCAGTCATTGAAATGGAGCAGGAGTTGGCGAACAAATACACTAAAAAAAATATATAGACTAGTTACACAGAGGGCCTCGTAATGGACTCCCTTTACAATTTACTCTATACCAAAATGATGCAGGAAATGGAGAAGTTCAGCACAAGTAACAAGTTTAAGATTAAGGGCCTGACTTTGCAACACATACAAGCCATCATTCCAGAAAATGAAAAGAATCAAACACAGAGTTCAACAAGAAGAAATCAAGGATTTCAACTTAATGAGAAAAAACAAGTGAAAACTATCTCTAGCATACCAGCCCCAGGTCCCCTGGTAGCACATAACATTCGAAAAACGTTGAACATGCCTTTCTCATAGGACAATTTGAGTGCATATTTGTTATTATGGTTCTTCATTCTTAATCTACTTCTCATGATCTGTATTAGTATCGACACCCAATGATGGGTGCAAGATCTTAATTACATTGACCATGCACCAATATACTTTTTTGTTGACACAAATTAGAGTGACATAGGAAGCTGAAACCGAGCATAAACTTGCCTTTTGAAATGCTGATTTAAGAAAAAGTTTGTTTTCAAATAAATAAATGCCTTGGGGTACACCTTTTACATAGGGACTATTTCAAATATATATTTTTGTTCCAACGAATCAGGCTCACATAGAAAGGTGAAACTTGGCACACAATTAGCTGTTGTCATGTTGAGTTCAGGGAAAATTGTTTTTTGAGGTACATACCCTAAGGGAAAAATTTTTGAGTGGGACTTTTTCCCAAATATTTATTTTTTTGCTCAAGCAAAATGGGCATTTGTATAGATAGCAGGAATTAGGTTAGCCTGTAGTTCTTGAAATTATGATTTCAGGAAAAAAATACTACCATATAAGTACATCCAATGGGGGCAATTTTTTTTGGGAACAACTTCCAGATTTTGCTCAAGCAAAACTGGAAGATGTGGAGAGCTGAAACGTCATTTAAAAACTGTGGTACTAGGAAAAATAAACTAAAGAAAAATCAAACCTTTACAACCCCTTGGGGCATTTTCTTTTTCTTTGGGGGGTGGGAATGGGTGGGTATTTCCATGCAAAGGGAAAGATTAAATTCAGCACTGAAGTGGTTCTTGTGATTTTGATAGCATGATTTATTTTCCTTTGGTAATTTATCACCCAGGGCACATTTTTCAAAAATAGTGCATTTTAAAATAATTTTTTATTCCAACAAAGTGGGAAAATTTTAAAGATGGAAGTTTTAGTATGCAAGTACTTTTCTGGGTACTGACAAAATACATTTTTACTTTTTTGGTAAATCCCTGAAGAGGAAAATTTTGGGCAGGACATTTTCTAAGACATTTCTGCATCATCAAAACTAGGAAATATAGAAACTAAAAATCTTGTGAACCTGTATTCTAAGGTCACTGTTTTAAAGAAAATTTTCACTTTCCACGTTCATTACTTCGGGGCATTTATACGAGGGGGAATTGTTTCAAGAAATGTCTTTGCCCCAATGAAACAGAGAGACACAAAAAGCTGAATTTTTTTTTAAAAACATGCACTAGAACAAACATATCCAGGAAATCAATGCCACAAGGGACTGAACAATGAGCAGAGGAAAGGGAATCCTTATCAGATACCCTTGACAGTACCACCATACCTTCTCATGCTTCCTGTCATCATGTATCCTGCTCTCATGAGTCTGGAGAAGGTGGTGGTACCTTTGATCCCATTCTGGCCTGAGGTCCTCCATCACTGTACATCAGGCCACCAGGGCTGTTGTAAGAAATTCATAACTCATTACGCATGAAGTATAAAGTGCTTCCATGAATCAACATTTTTCTGATATTTTTCCTTTTGGTTTTTACAGCTCAATTGAAAGTATGATAAAGAATTGCAGTTTTGACCGTGTTAGTGCAAGGTATCAGCAAAAATTTTGTAGAAAGAGAGGAAAGAAGTGCATAACTGCAGATCAGAGATTCTGGAAACAAGAACCATGATTTGTGCATTCTTTCAGGGCATTCAGACAAATGTTTTATGATCAATCAGTGATGGTGCTGTTCACAAAGCATAAAAAGAAATACTCATATCCATTCAAAAAAACATCCAAACACGTGGACTCATTCTCATCAAGTCATTACTATTGAATTTCATTCCAAGATAAAATGCTTGCATGGAAAGATGCCCCTAGAGAGAAACTATATAGCTTCCCAGATTTAAATCATTTTAATAAATAAAGTTATATAGCTTCTCTCCAGGAGAATAAATCAGTGAACACATATGGGTTCATTGATTTATGGAGGCTAAAAGAAAAACCTTCATGGAGTCATGTGATGTATCTGCTCCTGAAGGAGTAGAATTGTGGCTCTTTGGTGAGACATCAATAAAAGCAGGCAAACAGGAATTGTGGTTTCTTCATTGCAAAAATTTTTCCTTTGTTCATTTAATAAGGATTAATGCAATATATTCAACACAACAAATTTAATTGATTT
>CAJPEV010006229.1:0-11012 GCA_905338385.1 Darwinula stevensoni
GCGCCAAGGCCCTCCCTTGGGGTCCTCTACAATAATTATAAGCCAGAATTTGATTCTAGGGGGGTCGATTTTCATCTTCCGTATGTACCTTAAGTAGGGAATTTTCCTTGATTCCAGCGAGATGTGCGGACTTTCCGCCTCGTTCCGAATTTCCTTCGCCGCGTCCATCAATCGAAAACGTCCTGTTTCCTCTCGGAGTACTTATTTTAAGCATCGAAGCTCACCACAGTTCTTCGCTCGAAATCCGTGAGATTTTGGAGCGCTTCCATCGCGGAACGATGGAGAGCACCTTTCCTTAGCCTTCACTATTTACAATGTTTATAATAATTTATAATGCGCTCAAGGTAATCTGGACTGGTTTTTCGTCCATCTTTCTTCTAAATGAGCCATTCAAAAAAGTTATTTTTATATGCTTTCGTGACTATTCCTTCTTTCGAGCATGACATGGCCCGTTCGAAAACACCATGGACATTCGGATCATCTACAGGATGATGCAATTGTCAACGGAAAAAAAAAGAATCTCAGGTTGGGAATGAAACATCGGATTCCCGTGCGTGATATGAGGCTTGTAGGAATTCCGGGGAGAGTCGGCGATTCGGCCGGAGCGATAACACGCCCGGGGTCTCGCGTTGTTTTCCCAAAAATAACGGAAAGTTCCGTCTTGCCAGGAACAGAAACGAACGCGATGAACTTTTCTCCGGGGACTATCGGAGATGGGCATCCCCCCACCGTGAATGGGATATAAAAAAGAAAGATTTGCTCTAAGGTTGGATCTCGGATACCCTGAATAGTAAAAATTCTAGGATGAAGACGTGGAAATTTATGCCGGTAACATTAATTAGCATTTCCTGGGCACATTACTTTTTTTCAGGACATTAGAGAAAATAATTAGGGATGGGTTTACATGTATTTCCTCGGAAAATCTTATCGAGAAATCTTTATAATAAAAAACTGGAAATTTTCTTTTCATCACTTGCCATGGTTTCTGCTCAGGAAGCGATTCCTTTTTTCAACACTTGAAATGTACCGGCGACAGTGAAAGGGCTCATACTAATCCTCTCCTGCAAGAATTTTCCAAATTTTTATGAATACGAAAGGTAGCCTTTCTTTAAACACTTCCCAGCGTATTTTTATTTGCCTCCAGCGATAGAAGAGAAATAAGAGTTCGCATTCTCCCTGCATATATGCTCCGCTTTTTTTTAAATTTGGGCTCGCGCGATTCCGCCTCCCTGCACGTGCCAACTCAGATTCTCGGCTGGACGATGTAGTGCGATTCCATTCTCGCTTTCCATTTCACGGAGTACGCACGTAGCTTTTCAGAAAACTAACTACATCCGATTGCATAGGATTACTTTACATGAAGAAGGCAGGATAATATGTATTTATTCAAAGGAGTACATTTTCTCAAATAATTTGTTGAATATGTAAAAAAGTAATAATTAGGGTTGTACCGATGTATTGGCTGCCGGTGCTGCACTATCGGTTGTCGGTCTATGGCGCCAATGCCGGTGCCGGCGTCGGCGCCCAAAGGACCCGCAAAGCGAAAAAAATGACGTGAGGGTGTGAACGCGGCTGGTCGCTGTCTCACTCCTGCCAGTCTCTCCAGACAAAAATATCAATCGGATTACATTGCAGCCGGATCATAGGAACCGGCAGAGGAAAGGAGGGGTAGAGAGGGCAAGTCATTGCGTCTCCACTTAGGTTATGCTTTTGCAAGGGATGTCTCACTAAATGCTCTCGACAGCAGCAATGGATAACAAGCTGACCACTGAGCCTTATTGAGAGGCAGGCTAGACAGGACCAAAAGTGGTCTCTATCGTTTGAAGAAGGCATACTGAAAAGTATCACATTGCTTCCAATTAGGCCTATTTTAATTTATAGGCGATTTCTTTTACAGGCCACAGTTGACACTGGTACCGGAAAATGGTTATGAGGAAAAAATCGGCCATCGGCCCACCGGCCAAATGTGGCTACCGGTACAGTCCTATAGAATTTTCAGAATGTCGGCCTACCTCTCACAATCATCAAGCAAATGAGTAATTAATTAAATAGTCTCTTTTATCATTTTATTCATCCATTAGAGCTATCGGTCCAGCATTCCTTCACGGAGTCCCCATCTCGAAAGGGGAAGCACGCATGTTCAACGGAGGAACAAGCAGGAGTGACAAAGATCATGACATTCTTGCTTGCTCCAACACTTGTTCACTGGGGGTCATTAGTTCGTCTATATATGGACCTACGCAATCCTCGTCTTCGTTGACAAGGAGCCTTGCGTCACTATCAACGTCAGGGCGATGCCCATGAGGGCCGAGACTCTTCGCCTGCGAACGGGAAACCATGTATAGGGCCTGCTGTTCCAATCCGATGTGCCACGGAACGAAGCGAGAAAAGAGCTTCTAACATTGCACCGCCGGTCGAGGAGGGAAAGGAAAACTCAAACCACCCTTCATCTCCCTCTGACCTTGAGGGGCAATTCATGGAAGCTGTAAAGCAGATGGGTATCTTGCGCCGCCGACACGTACACATTAGGGAGAAGAAAAAACACACATTCCCAGCTCGCAGCATACGGGACCTGGAGAGGCAATGGCTTCACAGGTGGATGGTCCAAACTGGTAATGCCCATTCTCCCAACGAAAGTTTCTTTGTTGGTGCTTTCCTTACAGAAAATACTTGAAATCCGATTTTTTTAAATGAAAATTAATGGGGCATGAATCCGACGGACAGGTATTCGTATGTTAACATTAATTTCACGCGGATTACGAAGCTACTTCGTTCCGAAATCGAACAGATATTAATTAACATGAAGGACGGCCCCTTACAGTTGCATGGAAATTCGTGAGAGGTGTATTCTAAATATTCTTTCGAGGTCAAGAGGAAGTCAAGGGAAGCGATACTGCTATGCATAACCAGCGAAAATAATAGAAAATAGCTAGTTACTGGTCAAAGACTGGACTTGAAACGGATTGACCCACAAATCTGAGTGCTTGATCCTTTATCGCCTCTAAGATGCCAAGGTTGCCTCAAAAATGATTCAATGGTGAGCTACCGTTCCCTCCCTCTCCCTCCTGCCCCTCTCTCCTCTTCCTCCATTCCCCCTTCCTCCCCTCCCTCCATCTCCCCCCGGATTTAGGGAATCCCGTTTTCACATGCGAGAAACTGTCAACATTGTATCTTCAGTTCCTGCTTACTCTCATTACTGTTGCTATTGAATAGTGTATATATAGGGTGTCCACAAATCATCTGTTCAACTAGTATCATTAACTCGAAACTAATAATCATAAAAAGGTGAAACAAAATTCAAAATTTCCTGGAACACCACGTTCTCTGCCTCATGGATACCAAGTTCACAATTTTTCCGCTGGGGGAACAGGAGTCCCATGAACAAAAATTGCGAATTTCACGGAAGCCGTTTTATGGTTTGAAGTTATACGTTCTCCTTCACAAGAGAAAGCTCGTTTCGAACGAAGTACAGGAAGGGGCCCGTCGAGACCGTTCATTCATGTTTGCCATGAAAAATTCATTGAAACAAGGACAACAAACAGGAAATGGAACCGCTTCGCTTAGTCATCTTTTGTCACGGCTTGCAGCAGCTGGAACTTGTATGGCCTCAATGTGGAACTCTTCCGCTAAATTTCCCAGACTGTTGTGTTTGGTAATTGAAATACTTTTTCGGCATGAAGGGCGGATTCACGCAGACTGCGTTGGAAAGTATCCCGTACCGGCCTTGCATCGCCCTCGCCTATGCTCGGTCATCCGCCACCTTTCCGGGGACGAAGACACCCATTTTCGACGACCAAGCTGAGCTTAAATTTTTGGTCTTCACGGGGTCCCGTCCCGTACTTCGCACGAAAACAGCATTTCCTAAAGAAATGCAACAGAACGAAAGGACTTGTTTCTTCCAACCAAAAACCGCACTGTACTCGTTCGGTTTCCGCGAAATCAGCACTTGTTTTCGTGATTCCCCCGCAACCATCGGAAAGAATGTGAATATGTTAACCATGTGACACAAAGCTTGAAGTTGTTAATACATATTTTTTTATTGTTTTACCGCTCTGTTATTCAATTCGAAAATATACGATTCATAAATTGTACAGATAATGTGTGGACATCCCGGTGCTCTTATCCCCAGGCGTTTTGTCGCAAGAAGCTCCATCGGTCGTACATTTTAAAATGAGGAAGCAGATGAATATAACGGCTGATTTTTTTTTGCTTGGAAGAGGGAAAAATACTTGACGAATCCGATAAAGCACCAACTACGATACTATCCGCAATTTCTATATTTGCCCACGGGCATCCACTCGAATGCCTGCGCGACCTTGCAAAACGCGATGGGATTATTTGTGAGAGATAATTGTTCAAAGTAGGGCCGTACCGATGTATCGGCTAACACCGGTATCGGCCGCCGGTGTTGGACTATCGACCATATCGGCCATCGGCAGGTTTGGAACCAGCCGGTGCCGATGTTCTAGAATAACGTGCTGAACGAGGAAAAATAAAAATACCACGTGAACGGGGCTCGGTAACCGATTGTCAACGGCAATAGGAAGAAATTAGGGCTATTGCAGTATTGCTGTCACTTTCGATAGTTGAGGTATGGTAGGCTTTATCACCGTCGCAAAGGTCACATCCCCCCCCCCCCCAAACTCCTCGAATCACAAGCGACAGATTATGGAAGGTGGATATAGGTCCGCACTCCGATCGAGGCAAGAAATGGCAGAAACGAGGCAGGAACCTGATCCCGATCGCAGTGAGAAAAGACTGAATCCGTCGACACCTTAGTTCAAAGCAAGGACTACGCCCCCGCCCAATAAATTATTGGGGTTCATTATCGCTGGGGTTTCTTCATGCACGACATCTCGAAGAGGAGTGCTTCGTACTCGGGGATCTCTCTTTTCGAAGCCGACCATGCCCCAAATGCATGGTTCTCAAATGAACATCCGCGTCTCGTGCTTGTGCAAAAAAAATGCATCCAAAAAATATCCAGACGAGACATGAGGATAGGAAACATGCCATCGAGAGTGGAAGAAGGAAATATAAACAATATCTCCCCTAATGTTTATGAGGGGGTTATGAGCTTCTACTTTCTTCTTCTCAGTATAGACCATGTTGTTGTATTTGCCCTCCTAGCTGCCCAGCCAATCGGCGAACGGCATGGGCTCGCCCCACTTGCCCTCCCATTGTTCTTGCCATTGCTCTAAAATATCTGGTTGGCTTGGCCTCATCCGGGAAGTTCGACTCAAAGGCTAGTCAGCCTCAGGGGGTAAGCTCTCCCAAAGTATTATGATGGATGCTTGGATCGAGACTCGCCGTTCTGCGCTACGTCTGGGACATTCAGATAAAATGCGCTCAAAAATATCTCGTTAGGGTCGTGGTCGCCATCGGCAATCATCGGATGAGGTGCTCCAAAAAGCTAGCCTCTGGACCGTTAAGGTGTGTCTTTGCCTTCAAGACTCTCGCGTTGGTCGTGGTGCTCCTGCCAAAAAGTCATGACATTCCTCCATGTATATACACATTTAAAAAACTCCTTGCTGCATATCCCGTCTTTAAAAAAATTAAATCAGGAGTCAGGAGAGTTAGTGATATCAAGAGGCGATTTCGCCCATTTCGATATCACGTGTCGAGGTCGAGCGTTCCTTAATTTTAGGGTAGGCCTAACCCTCTTAAAGCTATATATTTTTGTATTTTTTTTTTTTGTATTTTTTTTTTTTTTACTATCCTAGNAATAAGGTACCCATACACAATGCACGAAGAAGAGTCTGGAAGAGATGCTGCAAGTCCTGCTAGTCCCTAATTCCTAGTTTATGGCGCTCATTAATGTGTCTTTTGCGTTTCGCGAGCGCCTAATGTCCTCTAGTAGCAAGTAATCTTGAAAAACTGCTTCCGATTATGTTAATTTAGAGGTGAACCGAGACTTATTTCGAACTTGATCATCCAGGGTGTTTCATTTTTGAACAATGACTCTTCTCTGCAGAGTACATATTTTAAAGAGGTCTTTTTTTTCCGAAGGTCGTAAATTCAGTCATTCGTTGCTGAGGTAAGAAATTGCACATTTGACTCATGGGTTTTTCCTTTAATATTTTTCCTCTCTCATACTAGGAGTTAGGCAGGCCTGTTCGGTATATTAATTCTTGAGAAGTGTGTATATCTTCCCATGCCTTTTCGCATTTTCTGCATTCTTGTAAAAAATATAGGACTTGAACACGCAGGAGTACCACCTCCCATTAGTTGTGTTTAATATGCATCGATTTCCGATTAGGTGTTGAGAGGATTTGAAGACCAGGTCTTCAAATGTGTGATTTTATATTAGAATTCTTGTCTGATGAATGGCGAAAATATTGCATGCATAACGGGAAAAAAATAGTCATAAGTAAAATAATGATTCGAGGAAGGTGTCACATCCCGTAAGTCAGTTTTATTTTTGGAGTGGGGTGCCTCCATTCTCAACCTCAGAATTTATTTATTTATTTATTTTAATTCTGACTCGGAGGCACCTCGCACTCCATATCTCAACACAATTTATGGAAATAAGCTTTCAAACCACCTTAGGGGGAAAGTCGCCTCACCACGGAGGCACACATTTTTTACGCAGATATAGCTAGGTCAGGACATCATGCTTAACATACCACCATTTTAATACCACTCAACCGATTCACTGACCTGTTAGAGTGGCGGTGAACCAATTAGTAGAACAAGCTACCACCGACGGTCCTACTTCATATACTCCAATCGCAAGAATATGGATTCGTCCAGGTGTAACAATAAAATCATATTGCGAACTTGGTTTTCTCTCACCATGTAGCTCCGAATGAAACGAGTCTAAACTTTCCTGAGTTCTCTCAGTTATCACTTTTACCCCATATCTGCCATGGGTTTTCCTGTTATTCATGCGCTCTCGATCTCTCATCTTCACCCATGTGCCTGGTGAATGGCATGAATCTGGAAAAGGTTCTCATGAAGAGAAGCAATGTGTCGTGAAACCTGGTCTTCGAGATCAGGTAACTCCAGCAAAAAAAATTCTTCCGCTGCGCCTCTTCATGAACATGACCAAAGACGACAGACATCAACTGCGGTCTGGTACAACCGTCACTTTCACGAGAGGATTCCCGCATGCCTAATGAATACAAATGTCGACAGTCTCTTCAAAAGAGTATTCCAAGTTCGGACTAATACTTAGAATGCCGCTTTCACGACTGCCTCCTGGGATCGCTTAACCTTCGCCCCCTTTACTATATATAAATATAGAAATATAGCTGCTTCCAAAATAAAATTTGACAAGATGAGGTGTATGCCGTTAGATAGTGTTAATACTGTTGCCCTCTGAAAGAAACAGGATGTTCATGACAGATACGAAGAATCAGATTGTCACGTATTTTATTTTGGATAATTAAGGTGTACCCCTTGCAATTCTTTAAATTTGTAATAAACATCCATAACGTACCTCGTTTCTCCTGTATACTGGGTATTCATCATAGCAACAGATTTACATGAACCGCCTGAAAGCAAGATTTTTCCTCCTCTTTCTCTGCACTATGCTGGAGCGTGTTCCATGTCAGGCTAACAGAATGTATGTTTAATCTCAACCTCACGAACAGTCAGCGCAAAAAGGTCAAAACGGAGGGGAGCTGAGTGATAAACAAGCTTGAGACAAGAGAAAAATATGAACTCAGAGCGATGCTCATGGAATGCCGAACTTCCAGTCTTCCGGGTGTGTCGATTTTACACTAGTCCGCGAATGCCGATGGAGTTTTGTCCTTTAATGCCGACTAGGGTGATGAGAAGTATCACTCTACTCTGGATGATTCGGGGAATGCCAAAGTCTGATTTCGGCATCGAGGGACAGATCGACGGAAAGGGACGTCCCTTTGGGGCAGAAATCCTGGAATGCCGGCGCAAAAAAAAAATCTTATTTTCTTTGCATTCTCCCCCTCCCTCCTCTCATCTAACACTTTCGGCAAGATTTCTTGGGGGAAGTATATAGATAAAAATAATCTTGAATTTGCAGCGACCGTGACTGAGGAGCCATCTTGCAGACTCGTAGACTCATGCGTGCTATGCAACCTTCCACACCCGAAAGAAAATCAATCCAGGTCGCATTAGAGAACATTCTTCTTCTCAGAAAATCCTCTTCACATATTAGAGGACACGCTCACCAGACGGGCTATTACAGTTTTTCATTTCACGGCAAGCCAAATGGGGGGAAAATTTGAAGAATTCTCGGGAATGCGTCATTCTCAAAATTATTTGATATCTCAATAAAACGGTAATTCATCATACCTTTTATAAATATGCCGACTAAGAAAAGTAAGCAAAAGGTTCCATATAACTTTAAACCTTTGCAGTCAAGATGTAACTGAAATTAGTCATAGGTCGGTATTCCTGGAGGCTTTGGTCAAGGAAGGAAGGAAGGGGAGACAGAATAATCGAAACTTACAGTGCTAAAATATGCCTTCCTGAATTCGTGTGGGGGTGGTGGAGCGGTGGTAGAGTAGTCGAAATGAGACGCATTGTTCATGAAATCGAGGGTTCGAATTTGGACAAAAGAAACCTCGGCGATAACGGAAGAGGGAAGGAAGAGAGTAGTCGGCATTCCAGGAGAAGACTTCTGAGGCAGGTTTCGCAGATCGGCGTTCGTGGAAGGGTAGGCTAGTGGTTATCGGCAGTCGTGAAAGCGGCATTCTAAGTATTAGTCCGAACTTGGAATACTCTTTTGAAGAGACTGTCGACATTTGTATTCATTAGGCATGCGGGAATCCTCTCGTGAAAGTGACGGTTGTACCAGACCGCAGTTGATGTCTGTCGTCTTTGGTCATGTTCATGAAGAGGCGCAGCGGAAGAATTTTTTTTGCTGGAGTTACCTGATCTCGAAGACCAGGTTTCACGACACATTGCTTCTCTTCATGAGAACCTTTTCCAGATTCATGCCATTCACCAGGCACATGGGTGAAGATGAGAGATCGAGAGCGCATGAATAACAGGAAAACCCATGGCAGATATGGGGTAAAAGTGATAACTGAGAGAACTCAGGAAAGTTTAGACTCGTTTCATTCGGAGCTACATGGTGAGAGAAAACCAAGTTCGCAATATGATTTTATTGTTACACCTGGACGAATCCATATTCTTGCGATTGGAGTATATGAAGTAGGACCGTCGGTGGTAGCTTGTTCTACTAATTGGTTCACCGCCACTCTAACAGGTCAGTGAATCGGTTGAGTGGTATTAAAATGGTGGTATGTTAAGCATGATGTCCTGACCTAGCTATATCTGCGTAAAAAATGTGTGCCTCCGTGGTGAGGCGACTTTCCCCCTAAGGTGGTTTGAAAGCTTATTTCCATAAATTGTGTTGAGATATGGAGTGCGAGGTGCCTCCGAGTCAGAATTAAAATAAATAAATAAATAAATTCTGAGGTTGAGAATGGAGGCACCCCACTCCAAAAATAAAACTGACTTACGGGATGTGACACCTTCCTCGAATCATTATTTTACTTATGACTATTTTTTTCCCGTTATGCATGCAATATTTTCGCCATTCATCAGACAAGAATTCTAATATAAAATCACACATTTGAAGACCTGGTCTTCAAATCCTCTCAACACCTAATCGGAAATCGATGCATATTAAACACAACTAATGGGAGGTGGTACTCCTGCGTGTTCAAGTCCTATATTTTTTACAAGAATGCAGAAAATGCGAAAAGGCATGGGAAGATATACACACTTCTCAAGAATTAATATACCGAACAGGCCTGCCTAACTCCTAGTATGAGAGAGGAAAAATATTAAAGGAAAAACCCATGAGTCAAATGTGCAATTTCTTACCTCAGCAACGAATGACTGAATTTACGACCTTCGGAAAAAAAAGACCTCTTTAAAATATGTACTCTGCAGAGAAGAGTCATTGTTCAAAAATGAAACACCCTGGATGATCAAGTTCGAAATAAGTCTCGGTTCACCTCTAAATTAACATAATCGGAAGCAGTTTTTCAAGATTACTTGCTACTAGAGGACATTAGGCGCTCGCGAAACGCAAAAGACACATTAATGAGCGCCATAAACTAGGAATTAGGGACTAGCAGGACTTGCAGCATCTCTTCCAGACTCTTCTTCGTGCATTGTGTATGGGTACCTTATTAGGCGATGGCCAATAAAATTCCTTGTTTTCACTAGAGATTCATTATAGGGAGAATCATTTACGGTAGAACCTCTACAGTACCTGGAACATCCCATGATATCATCAAGACAGTCTGACAATTTTAATTAGGTAAACTTTCTCTTCCAGGAGAAAAAGTAGGTCGGAGACTGGTAGCCGTATCAAGACGCCATGACTACTCACAGTCAATCAATATCGAACGTCTTGGCCGAGTACAAAAATAAGTTTCAGCAGTACATCGAACTCGAGGATATTCTATTGTGCTTGAAGACGAAAGGGATTATCTATGATGATGAATACCATGAGATGGTCGAGGAGACCAGGGAGAAAAGAAAAAAGCAAACGCTGTTCCTACTCAGGGTGATTCCCACTAGAGGGGACAACGCCTTCCCAGCACTGCTGCAGTGCCTCATGGAGAGATACTCCGACCTCGTCCAGGCATTGCTGACATCTCTAGAAAGTAGAGATAAACCCTACGCGATGGAACTTCGGAGAAGTAAGTAGAGTCCATTTTTGTTGTTCTCTTCACTTTCCCTCATCTGTTCTAAATGGTTTGAAATCTTGCTCGAATATGACTGCAACACCATATACGCATTATTGAATGATGAACAGAGCATGTGAAAGCTCAAAGAAACATTTAGAACACTGACATTTAAGGTAATTAACACTATCTGTAAGGAGATAAGTTTTTTCTTCAACTTTTCTTCCCGAAACTTCTGTACCCGACATAATATGAATGATATAATTTGATGCTTCAGGGCCTTTATTATGCGAATCTACCTTACGATTTCACCACGAGTGAACCTTGCCTCCAAGATTCACCTATAACTCTTTGAAACTAGGTGTTGGTCTATTTCGAGATGAT
>CAJPEV010006231.1:0-11011 GCA_905338385.1 Darwinula stevensoni
ACGGAACCCTATAGGCCTATAGGGTTCTCCTAAAATCCTGTGAGACATTTTCGTAAGGTAGGAAGTCCTCCCTTCGCGTAGGTGATTTTCAAAGGGAATATGAGCATATTTCTGGTCTGGACTTCATGATTCTCTCTGGAAGATGGGGATGACAAATAAGGAAGTGCCGAAGTTTGTTGATTGCTACAATGAGGCAAGGCGAGACATATGGGGACGTACAAAACGCTCTTATGAGAGATGATTCCTTGGGTAAAGGGGAGGGCACTTTTGTGTGCTTCGAGAAATGCGGGAACGCAATACCTCCATCTAGTGCCCTATAAGAGAACTTCAAACGGAACCCTATAGGCCATATAGGGAACCTATAGGATTCCTATATGTTCCGACAGGATGAGGCATTTTTGTAAGGGTTGATCCATGTCACTCAAATGGTCTGTGATAAGTGGCGAATCGGATGCTAGATTTAGCATCAGAGCCAGTTGTGCAAGATGGTAGAAGAGCAACCAGAAACATGATTATACAGCTACGATATTTATAGGTCTCCAGGGAGTACTCCAGGCAGTTCTACTTCCTCCGATTGTCATCTTTTGAGGCCTTTGCTTTCCGCATTGGATTTAAACCCTATTGTATTAATAATTTCATTCATAACATCAATGGCCATTTTCCCGTCATGAAATTGCTTTTCCAGTACGACTCGGGTGATAATATATTTTATTACTCATGAACGTATTACTAAAGAGGAGCCGGACGCAGCCTCCTCAATCAAGGGATTCCGTTGCTCTTCATCCGCACACTATCGAGTGAAGCCCCTATCTAGCGAATTAAACACTCTACAAATGAGAATGCCATTTTGGCACACGCCGAGATGCAAATTGGCTTACCATGTAAGGGTTTTAGAGAGGTCAACCTTCCTTGACACGGAGAAGGGCCTAGAACTCGTACGGCACGTGGGAAATCCAGCGATCCAAGAGTCTAATGATCTTCCTTACAGTGATGAATGACTTGGTCCGTCCATCCTGGCATTGGAATCGGTATTGATTCAGCTGATGTCGGTCACCACGTCATTGGGAGGAATCCAAGGAAGGTCGAGAGTTCGATGAAGGGAGGTCTACGCGAGCCAGCTTCAAGTCTCATTTCACGCTTCCCATTTCCCATTTCATGTTACTCATTACTCTCGTTGTGCCAACTTAATGTCGAAACCGATACGCTTTCTGGACTAAGCGGAGCCCCTAAATAATGGAAAACTTTCCAGCTAAGGAGGGTACGTGTGGTGAATCCACGCGACCGTGCAGCTGCATGGGATTATCCAACTTTCTTCCTTAGACTGGTGGCAACGAACTGAAGTTTTGGAGGTGTACTTTGGGTCCTTGGATGCATTTGTTGCCGGATGAGCATTGCCTCTCCTGGGATCGGATGAAAATCCGACGCAGATACTCTGCCTTCAGCTATCATACCTGAGTTAATTACAGAAGTTTAATATTTCTGAATCGCGAGAAAAATTTATGTCTAGCACATGGAGATTATAATCATGCCGACCAACCATGACTCGCGCACTCTAAAAATATAGTCCTCACGCTCATTCACGGACACGCTTTTGGCATTAAAAGTTATTAATGTTCATGAATCTATGACCTGACACATAGGAGCAGGGTTGGGCCTGAGTCTCCCAGCATATCCAAGCTTAGATTCTCTCACCAATTCAATCCACTTTCTGAGACTTCTTATTTCCTAATTTCTTGTGATGATGTTTAGTTATCATTAAAATTAAATCCTTTCAGAATAGATTACATTAAGTATCAATAACACCCTTGCAAATCTATCAGTGGGATGCGGCTGTGACAGTTCGTGATGGGACAGTCGAAGTCAGAATCCCGAGTCGGGGGAGAGAAGGAAATTAATTAAAGGAATATTTCAGCTGACCATAATGAATGTTTCTTGGCTCTGGATATCTTTCGTTTCCGATGTAATCTCAAGCCCTTTCACACGAAGCTGCCAAATGACAGGGAGCATCATTCACCTCCTGAGGACGAGAGACCAATGGTTCGGTTGAGTGGGCCAATGCTCCCTAAGACCCCAACGCCCCCCCCCCCCCCCTCACCCTCCACTCCTGGGTCAGTTATTTGGCGACAATTTGGAGGAGGAAATGTTTACCCTCCGACGGGGTCCGTTGCCCCCGAATCAGGAAAATTGGCAATTGGCAATCGGCAATTGGCAAGAACTAGGGTTAGAACTCGGGCAAGAACTGGTAGGACTCGGAAGTCTCAAACGAAGGCCGCTAGGACGTTAAGCGATTTTTGTCGAGTTTCATATCATGCAGGATCGATTTTGCGAAAAACTTTCACACCCAGCGAGCCATCAGCTGGTTATTCCGTGCTCGCTGTGGCTCCAGAGGCACGACATTGTAGAAAACTTTTGCGGCTGTTGAGAGTCAATAAAAATCATTGATATTGATTTTGCTTCTTATTCACGGCGAAATTACTTGTTTCAATAACAAAAAAATACATTCGGCCATAGGAAGTGATGGAAAATCTATTTCAGTTTCAGCTTGTCTTCCTATAAAGATTTCGTTTTGATTCAGGATTTGCCTTTAAAAAAAAGTCTGGTAATTCATTTTTTGTTGCGTCGTTTCAAACTGATTTTGATTCAAACTTAATTTGAATTTCACAAGAACAATAGAAACTGAACGAAAGATGATGAATCTCATGAATTGTATTTATAATTCTGCGTGACAGAACTCATTGAAAATTGTTTTAAAGGGAATTTGGTAGTCTCTGATGACGGGAATTATTTTATTTAATTATTCAATATTTCCCCTTCTTATTGCGATATCCGAAAATTCGAAATCTGTTCAGTGCGTCCCATTTGAATATCGTCTATCCCCCAAAATTTGGCATTTGGGGAAATTGGGGAATCGAGTGAAGGGCGGTGACGCAATATCATCGATCCGAAATATGGAATTTCAAAATTCCAGCTGTTTCATTGGAATGTTGTGGGGCCGGTTAACCTCGATTAGGAAGACGTGATGCTTCACGGGTAGCAGCTGATTAATAACCGGCATCGCGGTTTTTTCATTTGAAATGGTTCGTGGGGAGGTATCCATGATAGGAATTCATTAACCCATTCAACACCGAATTGCTACAGGCATTTTCTCCCAGCCTTTTCCTGCAGAAAAAAAATTGTGATCTCGCCCAATCCGAGATAAAGGCTTTATAATCGAAAAAGGGTTTCCTACCATAATATCAGCCGCAATTAGACGTCTACTCAATCGACATAGTTACAAGTCCGCGGACGGTGTTTGGCTTCAAGGCCGCATCAATGAAACTTTCTATGAAAAATGTTTAGAGCAATAAGTATGTTTAATCGGGCTCGGGGCATACAACGTCTAAAAACGTGCGTTCTGGTTGGTTGAAGTTTCCTTTAAACGAGCCTTGATGGATAATGTACTCAAGGAAAATCACTTCAATGCTGGTATGACTCGCATCATGCCTTTATTTCGAATGAATCGATTGGACGGAAATTTGATTTGATGGAGTTATTGACAGTGAATGTTGCATCACCAAATCAACATCGATTCAAGTGAAAGCATGGGCTATTGAGAGCATACTTTGACTCAACGTGGAAATGGGAATTTCCATCTACGTGGATTAAATGTAGATGTGTGAAAGTTTTTTCTCGGAGGATATTTGCAGTTACTCCTTCCCTCGGATAGATTCGCGAGCAATGCAATCAAACTAACAAATTCTGAAAGCGATAGATTTATTCATTTAGCCAATGTAGACAATTACTCCACACAATTATATTTCCGGAATGTCAACATGAATCACAACCAAATATATCACATTATCCTTTCGAGCAGGATTCACCAGATGATCACCCATGTAGCTCCAGCCCCTCAATCTCATTTTCTCTAAACATCAGTCACTGCACGGGAAAACGAGGAAAGCAGGATTAGTTAATAAGGACATTCTCAAATCCAGAGGTTAATATTCTTGACGAGGGCATATTGAATGTGATATGCATAGTAAAGTTTACAGCTGTTACACTTCTATTATGAACATATTGAGGAGGTTGGAGGAAGAGGTTGGGTGACTACCCCACAGGTATATCACAAAGCACTCCCACAGTGGCTAAACAGATTTGTATTTCGAGATTAAGGAAATGATCCTATTCACAGGAAAATGGAGCATGTCTTAAAATAGGGAACTTTGTAAACCAAAAACTCCTTGAAGGATTGAAATGGAAATCATGACTTCTTCAAGCATCTCAAAAGATCATTAATTACTACTGTATTAAAGCTGCCTAGACATGCATTACATACTATAGCTTACAAGTAGGTCAGTTTAACTTTCTAACGCACGGAAACCTTTAGGCCTATAAAAAAAACTTGCAACTTTGTATTACATCTTCTCCATATATTAATTCCCCCCTCCCATTGATAATGTAAATGTAACCAAATGTTCCGCAAGTTTAATTTCAAACGAGGCGTTCGAATCAGCATGACTGACACGAATCTCGACAAAAGTCAAATCAAATTTCGAATTGAAGAAATTTGTGCATGAGAAATTTCCGTCTTACCTTTCCGATAATGAGTTAATCCAAATGTTTGTCATGATTTAGTCCATGATTTTACTTTTTCCGTCACAGAATCGTAAAATATGATTAGCATAATATCAATATATTTCCATATTTCCAGTCAAATATGAAGCCGTGACTCCTAAGAGATTGACAAGGGTATGAATAAATTAGGAAATAACAAATTCAACGGAATAGGGACAGGCCCAAGGTGTTCTGGATGAAGTCGCGATAAAATTATCACTAGCTCTGACGTCCGCACCATTAAGTACATAATTGCCATGGCAAGAATAGCCATCGACTCGGAAGACGACGCAGCAAAACACGAAGACGAAGGTTGGCAGCGAGCAAGTCTTATAGGAAAGCCGGGCGTTGGACCCTGGGCAGAGCAGCCTCGGCAGCGCCCTCCAGAACTCCCTGCGCGCTACTGCGTCGACGAACGGGTTGAGCAGGGAGCTGGAGTAGCACAGTCAGAAGCAAGCTGCCAGTGGTGCATCCGGGAATCCTCAATCGCTGCCAGTAAGCTCTTGGTCAAAAGGAAAAAAAATGTCATGCAATAGAGACAAAAAGAAGTCTCATTAAATCGTGATCTTTCAAGAGAGATATTTCTACCGATTCCCCCAAAACGCAAAAGCATTGATCGCATTTAAACCGAGGAGTTGATTAAATAAACCTTGTTGGAGAAGTCTAATGCGCGTGGCAAAGCAGCAAATAACTCCAATCACGTTACCAATATTCCGTTACGAATAGGTGCGCCTAGGAAGTTCTTATTCCTAGGTATAGGTTAAATTTTTTTCTTGTAGACTCCATAGTTTCGATAAAATGTTGAAGTCTCGCTTCTTAATTTCAAATAATCTATCCTATGTCGTAGGAACTAAGCTCGCTACGCAGTAAGAAACTCAACGACCAAATTGCCTAAAATGCCTAATTATCGGCGGTTCCGAGCAATGAAGTTTGAATGGCTCTCAAGCGCACGGGAACTGAAAGCAATCACGCTACCACGATTCCTTTGTTTCTACGAATGAGCCGTTCTACTACTCGAGTACTCCGAAAGATTAGAACGAGCAATCAGGCAAGAGCTCCTTCACTACAACATCACTTCTTTAAACGATATGAACCTATTCCGTCGAGAACGACATATCTCGGACTTGCGACTACTTCAGCGCCGGCAGAGCACCCTCCGCAGCGCCCTCCAGAACTCCCTGGACGCTACTGCGTAGAAGAATGGGTTCAGCAGGGAGTTAGCGTAGCAAAGCCAGAAGCAAGCGGCCAGCAGCGGGTCTGGAACTCCGCAATGAGGACACAGCATTTCTGTCAACCAACAAAAAGGCAAGCCCAAGATAAATATTTTCCGGCCGCAGAAACCCCCCCGAGAAACTCACTTGAAATCGCGTTCTTCAACTCGAAAATCAATAAATGTTTATCTATATACATACAGACGATCGCGACCGAGTGAGTGACTGAGTGACTGACGCTAATTCTAACCATGTTCTAGATAAGGTGGAAATCTGAAACTTGGTACACATGTACCTTTAGAAATGCAGAGTTCCGAAAAAAGCCGACTTTGGATATACATGCTCTAGGGGCACCCATTTTGAGGGGAGATATTTTCAACAATATATATTTACTTCAGTCAAACGGAGAGATATGGAAAGCTGAAACTTGGCATGAAACTGGAACTGGCGATAAGTTTTTATGCATGCCCTGGGGGCACATTTCTTGGGGGGGGGGGGGGTGATGTTTTCAAATAATTTTTTTGTCCTACCGCATTGGGCAGAAATAGAAAACTGAACCTGGGACTCTTTCATTTCTCGGGCATTTTCCCTGCCCTGGGGTTCCTGCGCAGTTGGGACCTATGCTTTTCCTGTAGGAATGTATAGGTATACAATAGGCTTCCGATACGATTAATTAGGTTTCAATGCGAATCTCATAAGTCCCTGATGGACAACACATCTATTAGGGCAGTGTGAGAAACAAATTATTCCTAGAAAAGCGCTTCTTTAATCCTCCCGCCCCTCCACCCCGTCTCTGGATCCGTCACTGTGTTGGGGGAAGAAGAAGGACTCGGGTAACAAAGGCATCGGCATTGTGCGAACGTTAAGTTTGAACCTTGCCTGGGGGCATTCCATCTAACATAAATTTCATACTTAATTATTGCTTCTCCCATAACTCAGATGACCGCTGAAGTTCCATCATAGGGTCAATTTAGTAACATCATTTATTGGAATCCTCACTCCCCTCCCCTGTAGCACTAATTATTGGCTGAATGCTGGACCAACATTGGGCACGTTGGCTGAACCTTGCCCAATAATGGCAAATAGAGAAAATTTCGGCTTCCCAATATTGTCATTCCATCATAGATGCAATATCGGACTAATGCGATGATCCAGTCTGCCTTCGTTGCACTGGAAAGTTTTCGCGAAGATTTCTGACGTTCCCTTCAAGGCCACTAGATGGAGGTGCGGTTTTTCGCATTTCTCACAGCATAAAAAAGTGTCCTTCATTGTATCCATGGAATCATCTCTCACAGGAGTGTTTTGTACCACCCCATGTGTCTCGCCTTGGTTCATTTTTGCAGTCTTTTTTTGTTTTTGCAACTTGGACACTTCCTTATTTGCTATCCTCAAGTTCAAGACAGAATCATGGAGTCCAGGCCAGAAATGAGTTCATACTCTCTATGAAATCGCTGCATGAAAAAGTGTCCCCGTGATCTGAACGATGTTTCTTCAAGGTGATTATGTCTGCTACTTTTGTCGGCCGTTTTCATAGACCGAGTGGGATTGATCATACTTGCTCTATGGAAGAAAGTGAGCTCGTGGGTACGCCATCATGTTCATCCATCAGATATGTTTTGGCAGAGAGTTAGTGCAATCAGTATTAGTTCTGAAGATACAAGATATAGGAAAAAGCAGCGCCAATATTGACCCCCGTTGGTTGAGCCACTTAGTAGTAATCTCATTTGTAATGCCAGGGTTTCGAAACCTGAAAAAACCTCACCGAATCATACCTAGCTCTACCATAAATACTTTTACAAAATTTAAACGTTCCTAGCATTCTAGCAAAAGAAGCTAGAATATTGTAACCTAGTAATCCTGCAGTGTATTATCCACCGTATTGTTTGGCAACATTTTGGTTTTTGTGTTGCGTGCAGTAAGCATGGAGTGGGGTGACAAAGAATCGCATAGCAGTGATTGCCCTGCACAAAGTGAGACAGAAACCTGCACCCATTTTCATCAGAAAAGGGGATTTTGTGGTGTCTGTTTTGCGCGTACCTCTGCAGGAACACTTTTGATCGCGATCTCCTGATTTTTTTCAGAGATGGGGTCAGCATGTGTATCTCGACTAGAAGCATGTCTCGGTTGATTAAATCAGACCTAAGGATCAGTGCTTACCGAAGAAGCACAGGACACATGCTGACCCCATCTCTGAAAAAAATCAGGAGATCGCGATCAAAAGTGTTCCTGCAGAGGTACGCGCAAAACAGACACCACAAAATCCCCTTTTCTGATGAAAAAATATTCACAATTGAAGAAAAATTCTACGGGCAAATTGGCCAAGTGTATGCCCACAACTCTCGGGAAGCTACAGAAGTCATCCATAAGATGGAGAGAGGTCACCATCCTGTTTCCGTCATGGTTTGGTGGGGAGTGAACTATGAGGGTGTCACCAAGCTGCATTTTTGCGAGCAAGCAGTGAAGACATCTGTCAAGGTGTACCAGGAAGAGGTCTTAGAGAAGACAGTGAGGCCTTTCAGCCAAACAATGTTCAATGGGGGCAACTGGATCTTCCAGCTGGAAGCTGCACCTGTGCACCTGTGCTTATTATGTTGGGAAATAAGTGCTGTTAGCGAATACAGCGTGTGTTTTATATTAACTGAGTTATCCCCAAAAAACCTTGTAATAGTATTTATGGCAAGACGTATATGTCAGGATTCCCATAGTACACCAGAGGGATCCTATAGGTTTTTCGTGTTTTAAAGGCCTATAGGAAAAGTCTATAGGTTTCCTATAGGACTTTTTCGTAAGGGTGGACTCGTTCCTAAAATGTGTTCGGAACTCGACAGTGATCCCCCTTCCTTTCGTCAGAATCTCAACGCGAAGGTGCCACTGGATCGGAAAATTCCCGGCCTTACCGAGGGATTGGACGATGAAGAGCGGGTACCAGCAGACGACGAAGACGCAGACCATGATGACCGTCGTCTTCGCCGCCTTCGCCTGCAGCCGGACCTTCTGCTCCAGTTGCCTCTTCGATCTCGAAGCGAACAAAACCTGGATGGAGCTCAACGGCCTCGCCAGGAACGCGTCCATGCTCATCTTCCGATGTGCGACCGGGACGCTTCTCGCTCTCTCCACGGCATCGTTGGACGAAAATCTAGAGAACCGAGGAATGAAAACGTCTCATCCTTTTCCCACAGGAGCCAGAGACCGCCCGAGAAGAATCGAGTTCCTTCTAAACCCCTCGATGGACTGAAAACAAGATGAATCGCCAAGAGATGCCATCGAGAGCAGTACTTGCGAGTTCCTCAGTGATTCGATTAAGTCTCTTTCGCTTAAGTGCCATTAAGCGCGATTGAATTTCACCCTCGAGAGCAATTCTCTACTGAGTTCCCGCTTTTTTTTCCAGCCTGTAGAGCTGAACGGTTTAAGCAGTTCTTTCAAAGGCGCAGGACTCGCGAGAGTGATAAATGACGTTTCCCCTGCTTCATGTAGGATCATATATTATACCATGATCAAATGTGAAAAATACCGATAACAGTGAATGGTATTGTTTATAAAAGACGCACCAGATTGACTCTGGGAAGAGAGGGAATTGGTTTCATTTACTCGTAAAAGCAAGGCGACTTCCTGATGCATTAACCGTCAAATATCATCGATAATATGTAATTCGTAAGCAATTTATTCATATCGAACACTCAGCTTCATGAATGAAGAAATGCCTTGTGGATATTCGCTGCGAATGAACGCTATCGTTAGGTTAATCGATTTTTCCATGAAAGGAAATTTGCGAATGGATCTTCGCGGATTCTGTTAGGAAACATCAATTCAAAAATAAGGATTTCAATTTCACGCGTTATTCTTCGCTCATATGCATTGTTCGATGTTTGTTTTCGGTTGGGCATGGATGTTGATAAAATAAGTATGGAAATATTTGAATCCGAGTATTAATATACATTCAAACTTTTTTAACTTTAAAATCGAAAGAAATCCTTTGTTTCCAGAGAAAAATTACTTCTCAGCGAATAAATATTCGGTATGATTACTAATGCTGCATCCCTCAACGATCATCCGATAGGCCATCCAATGGACATGTCCAAGTATAATCCTTGGATGAGACATTTTATTTTGGATCAAATTTGCTACTTGGGTAGTTCGTCGCGTTACCAGACCCGTCGCCAATTTAAGGCGACGACAACATTTTGAGTGCTTCAAGTTGCAGCACTGAGTTAGAGTTCCAATATCATTTCATTTTTATATTTTGGTGTTCTCAAAATGTTTCGAAAAAGGGTGGAAGTTTAAACTATTAAGCGGCGGGATCTATTGAACGTGCGAGAAAGAGAGAAGTTATGGAGTCACAGTCAGAGGATAAAAGTGCATGGCAACGCGCACAAAATGCATCTTCCCGGAACAGTGAAACTGATGAATAGAGAGCAGAAACACATGCGCGAAATGTTCTGATTCGAGTTGCTTTTACAGTTTTGCTCCCTTTCTCGGAAATCGCTCGCTCTTTCCAAAGAGTGCACCGTCGCTGCCTCGTGTGGAAGGAAGCCAGCGAAAAATTTGGGGGGGGGGGGATGGAGCCTTTTCACACAGGAAATTCACGCTTCCATCGAGCGATTGGGAGGGCTGTACCTCGCAAGCTAGCTCGCTAGCTGCAAGGGAGGAGGAAGCTTCTGCTTCGATCAGTTGCAAGGGAGGAGGAAGCGTCTGCTTCGATCAGCTGCAAGGGAGGAGGAAGCTTCTGCTTTGATCTGAGAACCTAAATCCACCGGGGGAATTTATTGGATTGTGTATGAACTTGTGCTCTGTCGTAAGGGAAAATTTGATGCGAGACGGACGAAAATTTAAGGTATGATATACCCTGTTCGAACTTGCATGATTAAAATCTCATTAAATTGTTCTTTTAACGCGTCATCTTCGACATCGAACGAATACGAAACAAAACTATACAGTTGCGTTTTATGGTCTCACCTTCGATTTTTTCTGAAGAAATGGTTGCTTTGTCGATACTGATTATGTAGAAAATTGCGAGGCGTGGTCTTGAAACCATACGCCATCTCCACCTTGTCAATGGTGATGGACTGAACAGCGGAATCGAAACCGTAGTCAAAACCGCGGTCACGGGCCTGGTCGGCAAATGATCCTCGATCTACCGACGTGGTGCTGGTCTCGCACCGATAGATTCTCTGGGACTCGCAATCCGATACATCCAGGCCTTTCTTCAG
>CAJPEV010006232.1:0-11000 GCA_905338385.1 Darwinula stevensoni
CTTGTTTCCCCTTAACCAGACATAGACTGCACAAATATAGCCCATACAGCGATTGAAAGTGAATTTTCACTAACTTTTTACTATTTACATGATATTTTTATGGCGCAATCAAGGAGAGGAGGGTGTTCCGACCATGAAGTATGGGGACTAGTGTCTGAGGCGTTTATGTTACAAGTGGTACAAATTCACTTGCAAATCACTCTGTTAAGTTAGGTTCCACAATTAGGCTTAACACTCACTCTTCCAAGAATTAACAGTCTAACTAATGATGTATTGTTGGGAGGGTGATAAAACCGTGCACTTGAAATATGGGGAGGCATCCACCGAGCCTAAAGGGGATCGGACGAAATTGAGGAGAGGTGCCAACGTTAAGCATACGGGAGGTTTCCGTGCAGAGGTACCATCAGAACCAAAGCAACGCCTATCATTAAGACCTAACGTTAGACTAAAGGTTGTCTGAATGAAGTCAGGACACGATGGAGCTCATCTAGACATGCTTTCTCGAATCAATGTTGAAGTTCGCGAGACGGAAAGTACCTTGGTCGTCAGTAAACATAAAGGACACTTCACGCATAAGTTTACATCGATGGAACTCTCGAATTCGTTCCTAACCTCCTGCACTTCGAAATATTTTTGCAGGTACGGCCAATAAACCTGCGTTGAAAAAACCATGCTTTCTCATGTCAATATCATGTCCCCGTCTTTCCTCCCTATTTTGCATCAATTAGGACGCATGTAGTCATGAAGTGCTGGTTGTTTTCATCAAGAAAAGGAACACAATACAGTAACGCCACATATAGTACATCCAAAAGTTTTTTAGAGAGATGTCACTGAAGTATACAAGACTACCCATACATGAGGCAATAATTGCATTAAGGATGATCCCAATGTTCTCCCTACTGTCATCATATCTCAGCTTGGAAGAATGCAAAATTGCTGGCCGTATGAAAACATCCGGCTTCTGAATCCTCCCGAGACCTAGACAAAATGTTTTGTCGATTTTCACGATCAGAGTGGCTCCATTGCAAGACATTCAGGAAGCACAACATTGTCAATCCCAAGCATTTCAGCGGGAATCATTCATCGTCATCCTTGGGTGCTTCTCATGCCTCAGGCTATGTTGCATTCGAACAATTGAATGAATCTGAGTGAATTTATGGAGAGAGCTATTGACTTGGTGGATAGATGGGTTGACATCGATCTACAAATCCCGCTGAATTTGTGGACCAATTTGGCTGTAGAGAGTGGTCAACATGCCCTTGCTTCACAGCAAGACTTAATTTAAATTTTATGGTGATACTTTAACCAACACCTGGGAGTGGGAGAGAAAGTTCTGGCGTCATCTATTGCACAACTGGTGCAAATCTTAATCGGAGTTACATTCTTGATTATTTATTCCATCACTAAAAGTATATGATATCATTACCGTGTTTGAGCCTGTGATTCTTTCACTCCACTAATCTACTCACTGGTACACCTCTCCTTTCCCCTTTACATAGAGATCGTTTGCTTGGAATATTCACCGTAACAGAGTTCTGTCGAAATTCGACATGAAAAGGTCATGTAACATAATACATATGTTGAATCAGGGATTTTTCTCTCAAAATAAGCAAGGAGCCAAGGAATCCATAGCCGAAAACCGGATCCTCTTCTGTCCCCTCTTCTCCATCACCTTCGCTTGTTTCCTCTTCTGAACGTTAGAAACTGATGCCGGGCTGACCATTAAAATCTGCGCTGTGTCGTGAATTGTCCTCCCCTTTTTTGCATATTCAGGATGGCCTGCTGTTCTTGAAGGGTCAAAGATTTTCCCCTACTCCGACGCGTTGACACGATGTCGAAGGGAGTAAAGTGGGCCCATAGGGCCATTGTTACCCCAAGTATGGGAAGTAATACCTACTACAGTGACATCTCTCTAAAAAAAATTTTTGGACGTACTATACATGTCCTGGGGGTACACATTTTGGGGGGAGTTTTTTTTTAAATATATATTGTGACGGATGAGAATGGCATCGAGAGAGACGACTGGTTGTTCCAGTTGCGGGGGTGTAGCGGTAGCACTCCTGACCGGCAATCGGGAGGCCTGGGTTCAATTCCCGGCCGTCCCATGCCTTCTTTTTTGGCTTCTCTTGCCTTCTATGTTCCGTTACTCATTCCCCCTCCATAATATGATTTTTGTTTGAATAAAACGGAGAGACATGGAAAGCTGAAACCTGGCATGGACGTGCCTACCGAGACGATGAGTTCAAGAAAAATACAAAATTTTAGGTCCATGCCCTGGGGGCATCTTTTTGGGGGCCGACGTTTTCAAGTATTTTTTTTTGTCCTGGTGTNCCGTGAGTCCCCGTGAGTCTCCGTCGGTCTCCATGAGTCCCCGTGAGTCTCCGTCGGTCCCCATGAGTCCCCGTGAGTCTCCGTCGGTCTCCATGAGTCCCCGTGAGTCTCCGTCGGTCTCCATGAGTCCCCGTGAGTCTCCGTCGGTCTCCATGAGTCCCCGTGAGTCTCCGTCGGTCCCCGCCTGTCTCCACCCTTCTGATGAACCGTTCCAAGGACTCTTCAGATCCTTTTTAAGGTCTCGTCCTGAAAGGTTCTTCGGGCCTCCAGAGTAGATGTTCCCTTTTTCCACCTTCGTGCATCCTCTACGCGTCCTCGTTGTTGGAATTTACAACGCATGGAAACCATGAATGTGTCCAGCTGGAAATTTTAGTTGTTTCCAACTGGGGATTTGAAGCCGGGTAGAGGCGGACGGACTCGGGCACTCCGAATTATGGATCTCCATCTCCTCTCGCTTTAACTCTACAGTCCTCTTCGTGGGTCCGTACGATTCATGAACATATGACTCAATTTTAATTTTATTTGGAGTCATAATTATACTTTCTGTGAATAAAGACCGTAATTCTCGAACGGTAAAAATACGATCGTCGCAATTCGATGCTACGAGGGGGCATTCCAAAAGGATGTCTCGTTGATGAAGCCGTAACATTTTAGGGCCTCCGAATATTTTATAAATACCACAACATATGTAATGTTTCGGCTACATTTTAGAAAACATTGTTGCAACATTTGAATGCCCTTTTATATGATGCTGTCGCAACATTTTCCTATAACGTTGTGACAACAAATTCTTTCTGACGTTAACGTTTTGACGATGTTCGCAAAATAATACACTCACCACCTTATAGGTTCACCCAATCGACGCTAGATGGCATCTCAGCGCCGCTCTTACGAATCTCCCTTTCATGCACCGGAAATGAGTTCCTTAATTTTTATTTCGGTACCTGGTCTTTTCCCACGTGCAACTCAGGGAAAAGTTTTTGGAATTCCTGGATAGACCCGTTTAAGTGAGTTACACGGCGGAAGGAGAGCCCGGGTATTTCTTGCATTCGAGTCGAAGGAAACATGGAAAAATTTCACAAGCGGCTCCATGGCGCAGAATGTATCAGAAGTTCTGAATTACTTCAACGAGGTAAGGACCCATGAGTGTATCTAGGGACATGCTTCATTATTCTCTGCAGCAGCTTCTCCGGAAGACATGGCACACGTGACGGGAGAGCAGAGAGAAAAGATGGATCATGCTTGAATGCTCTCGGAGGGCAAAGCCACGATGCTACGAGCCGTTCTCTAGCAAGTCCAGGGTCAGAAGAGTCGGCAGAGCTTCTGTGGAGAGCTCTCCTGTCGAGAAAACGTCTTCGTGATTGCTTCGGCCTCTCCTGGCAGAACAAAGAAATATGCCCTTTGAGATCGCCTCTCGAGAACTTTCCAAAAGAGGATCATGGGATGATGAATCACTCATCATGCTAGATGTCTACTTGCACAATGGCCAAGGGCACTCTCTTGGCTATAGATTAGGGAATGGCTTTCTAGGCTTTTGGAGGAAATGTGGAGGGGGGGGGGGGGGGGAGTGAGTATTATTGTTTACAATCCATACTGCCTTGATAATAATTTCTCTCTCAATTTCGTCACAACGTTGTTACGCCAGAAAGGAAATTTTTTCGTGATGTGGTAGGATAATGTTGTAACAATATAAAATAAGAGGACATTTAGATGTTGTAAAAACGAGGTCTACAACTTTGTTTCGACATTCTATATGTTGTGGTACAGCATTTCCACAACGCCGTCACAACATATGTGTGTTGCCTGGGGTGAACCAAAAAAAAAAATCACACGGTTGATCTCAACCATATGATTTTGGGTCAGTGTGACTCAGTCACACGTGAGCATTTCGCAGGGTGACAAATCACATGAATGATCGCCCTGTGGGAATGTGTCATGTGATTGTGTCATGTGATCTGTCACCCGCTGAGTGCTTTAATGAATGGGTCTATCTAGCCTACATGGTTTATTACTGGATGAGAAGTCACAGATTCGAAACACTCTCATAAGAACTGGTTGCGGATTGAGGTAGGGATGTCAGGAGGCGTCTCTGGCCATTCATGACATCCCTGGTCGAGCCCTGAAATTCATATTTAAAAAATACGCTTGGCTTACCCATCTGAAAGTGAGCTTTTCGTAGCACTACCGTCTGCTGTCGATTTACCCGAGAGTAATTTTACTTACTTCACTTAATAAATAAAAGTATGAGAGTAAATTTCGTTGATGTATTTTTAATTATTTTAAAATAATTCCCATTAATCATTCAGGTCATAAGCTTATTTGGATGGTATTTTGAAACTTCCCCATGCAAATCCTGTGAGAACCGATCGGGAGTCATGCGACTCCCTGCACGTTTAGAAAGCTTCGCACGGTTCCGCATCTTCCCGATTTCCGCATGAACCTGTCACGACATGAACGCATGTCACGTTTTCCATAGCTCCATTCTGTAGATATATGCATGAAGATATTAGGTTATTCCTCAACTCGCGAAAGAGTTTATTTTGCACAAATTAGTTGGGAATAATATGAAGGCCTCCTCTCCCTCCAGACGACATGGAGTGAAATCCCTTCATTTTTTCAGCGAGGTAAATTGATGCGAAGCGATGAAAAGGCACACGAGGGAAATGCTGGCGAGAAGACTCGAAACGATGAGTCTCCCTTCCGTCGAGTTCACCTGTGCTTCCAAATTTCACTCGTGTCGTGCCTCAAATCGATTCAGGAAGCGGACACGTCCGGTTTATCCCGTCTCGAAACGCACAACTGAGATAACACGAATCAATTTGGCACCGTTCACGAGAAATGATGACGGAACCCCCCTTTCCCTAGTTCCAACTGTTCGTCTCGCCCTGACGTGCCCTGTCTAAACAAAAAGAAAGGGGATTTTACGAACTGTCACGACCTGGGTCGAAAAGAGGTGCACGGACCTTTAAAGGTGCTCGCGGTCGCACGATTATTTGAGGTAAGTGCTTTCCCGGGTCCGTCTTGGGATGAGGCATCCGCTATCTCATGCGTGTTTCCGATAGGAAACCTCGAGTTCACACTTCACACTTGCTTCACACTTGCTTGATCGTGAAACCGAAATGCCGCCTCTCACCACACCGTAACGGTATGACGGTGTCGCCCGGGCGAAGAAGAGGTGGAGGCGGGTACAGGGCAGTCGCTGCAAGGGCGACGCTTTCGTCTGACCCTCTCCACGTTAGCGCGCGTCAGCGCGAAGAGGAGGAAGGGTGCTGCGTTCATCCGGAGGGCATCGAGACGCCGATTGTGTGTTCCCACCCTCGTTCCTTCGTTCCTTCCTCGCACCTCATTCCTTCATTCGTATCTCCTTTGGGAGGTCCACTGCCGAGTCTTGCTAGATTTGGTTACTTCGGGCGCCGTGAGCTCAGTTTGAGACCGTCGGTTTCAACACCGGACATCGTCTTCGTCTCGAGTAGTTTGGTTACTCCGTGTTTTGGTGCGTGTTCGGGCCCAGAAAGCATGCAATCCTTTGCTTAATTTGTAGAAAACGAACTGCCGCGATTCACTGCATGCGCACCGGACGTAGATGGGTGATCCGAGGGACGAGCCCTTCATCCTATATTTTTGCGTAATAGCGACCAAAGTCTCGATTTTGGAGCGATCGCAAAGTTTCGTCGGGTTCACGAGAAAATTTCCGTGACGAGGTTCAAGGGTTGAAGGGGCTAACGAGGTTCCCACATTAAAGAGCCACCCCAGCACCCGCCGACCCTATGAGAAATGCTGCGTGACAGGGTGAGAACGACCGATCGCACGCTGGCTTCTCAAATATTCATGTATTCGATAGAAAGAGTCACTTCCCTTCTCCCTTTCCCGGTCCCATGTGACACGACTTGCGAGACGGACCATGCGACGATGGATCCTGATGGATCACATGGCCTCGGGGTGATTGGGTGTGAGACGAACAATCACACGTCAGATCGCATGCCTCTCACGTGTGACACGGCATTTCTCCGCCCAGTTTAAAATCCCAACTGGAACATTCCAGCTGGAAAAGAGCTGGAAAATAGTAGGTACCAGTTGTTTATTAACTGGAATTTTCCAACTGGAATGCAGCTGATTTGAATAGCTGTTTCCAGTTGGAATTTTATCAAGAGGACCCTACAGCTGGAATGTAGCTAAATAGACCTCTGACAAAAATAGTCAACAAAAAGATCCTCATTCAGCTAGCGATATAGCAATTAGGAAGAAATCTAGAGATGACTACTTTCCAGTTGTTACCCAGTTGGAATGGGTCCGAATTTCCAGCTGGAGTCCAGCTGGAAATTATAGCTGTTTCCAGTCGGTATTTTAAACTGGGCGTGAAGGAATCCAAATCCAAATCCACGATATAAGATAGGTTTCGCACGACCACTCACCGATCCCCGAAAGCCATTTCCCACGAGTCAATTTCTCCGAGGTCTAGTTATCGGCCAGTGAAACGATGCACCGAGATCGTCAAGTGTTGCACATTGCCGTGAAGATGTGGCGGATCGACAGCGTTTCGTTCTCGTCGAGAGGTCGGCACGAATCGCTCGAAAATGGATGCTCGCGAAAGAATCGCATGGAAATGACCGGACGACTCGAGACGACCCCATGCAAGTTTCGAAAGATATCCGCCAGGTGCGCCACTATCGTGCCTCATCCAACGCTGGATCTGGTTCCTAGCGAATTCGTTGGGATATCTCGACGGGGTCGCTCCAACCTCCAGTCTCCAGCCTCCAGCCTCCAGTCTCCAGTCTCCAGTCTCCAGTCTCCAGCCTCCAGTCTCCAGCCTCCAGTCTCCAGCCTCCAGTCTCCAGCCTCCAGTCTCCATCCTCCAGCCTCCAGCCTCCAGCCACGTTGCTCTCGTGAAATCCACTCGCGCGAAATGACCCGAACGCACTTCTGCCTTCGAAACTGGGAATCTCACTCGTGCGGGAGTCGTTGGGTTCGCGGATCCTTGAGGTTTCGGAACGGAAACCGCGTGGACCGACGTCTCGTCCGTGTGCCTCCCGTTTCCGCATCGCGGCGAGATTCCGAGTAGAATCCGAGGATTCTACTTAGAGTCTCGCCGGTAGAGGATTCTCGTAAGCATTTCGGAAGCATTCTCGTTCCGCGTACGGTCGACGGACGGAAAAATCCGGGAAGGAAACTCGGAGGCAAAGGTTTTAGGTTTAAAGGTAAGTTTGTTCATATTCTTCCTCTTCTTCCTCTTTCTCCGAGGGAGTCGGGGTCCGGCTCGCCTCTTCCACCTCATACCGCATATTTCGTGAATGCCATCGTGCTGGCCGTCTCTCACAGGAAGCTGGAGTTCATCGATCCTGCAGTCCTCTCATCCCTCTCATCTTTCTCATCCCTCTCATTCCTTCTGTGTGCCTAAGGCCGATCTCTCACTCTCGTCTGGCGAGCACGTCAAACCATATTTTCGAAATGCGTCTCGCAGACGCAATCGATTCTCGTCGGATTTCGGGACTCGTTTGGTATCAGCATTCCGGATTCTTCCATCGCGTCCGCATTCATTCATTTGTTTATTTATATTTTAATTAAATTTTTCTCTTGCGACAGCATGGCATCCGAAGATTCGGGCAGCCTCCTCCTGAAAATCCGAACTCGATCCACCGCAAGCCCCCTTCAGAGGATCGAAATCCAACCGACGAATTTCACCAGGAGCACATTTCAGATTTTGATCAGGGGTCAACTTCACGCTTCATGGGTGTGACAGCAGGGAGTAAAGGAGGTGCCACTGGGAGAGAAATCTCCTCGCCGCATGCACCTCTATCTCCTTTTCCCCTTTGGCTTCGTCCTCGCCGTCTCACCGAGAGAACCACTATTTTTTCATACCGAACGCGCAACAGCCAGGAGGGGACATTCCTCGAACCCCCCATACGATAAGGGGGGAAAAAAAGCTACCGTGGAAAAGCGAAAGGAACGATGCGAGGGGACGGTGGGGTGTATGGTGCACTCACCGCGATCGTACCCGGAGGGCACGAGGAAACAGAGGAAGCGAGGGCGCTCGCTCCACTCCATCGCGTGCGTGTGTGGGAAGGACGCGAGGCCTAAAAACGTGCTTGCTTCTCTCGAGCGAAGGCCATTCAGAGATCGGCGCGCATCGAGTCTCCGTCTCGTCTGCTCGAGTCTCGCACGATCCCGTCGATTTCCCTCGTTCCATCCGGTCGGTGTTTCGTTCGTGCAGCCGGAGAGGATCGGAATGCGCATGGCGGGTGGCCTGTTTTCGCCTCTCGCGACCCTCTCTCCCGTTCAGTCCACTCTCGTCGTCTGAGCGAGGCAAGGATCCGAGCGGACGCGGGAATCATGCCCTTCAATTTCCTCCAGCAGTTTCACTCCTCCAAGACGGAGACGACCGGCGATGGGAAGACCAAGAAGTGGACCTTCCATTCCGAGTGAGTCCCCGTAAATCCAAAGCTCCCGAGTTCTCCTCTCCTCGGACGTTGAGACGTTCCGTCGTTCGCCCAGGGGAAAGCAGCTGTTGCATAAGATCGGGAAGAACGTCGTGGAAGGGGTCATCAGCGGTGGGGTCATTCCCACCCTCGAGGATTGGAGAGGACGATATCGGGTCAATACCCGATCTTTGAAAAGGAATCAAAATCCAGGCACTGCCAGCTTCAAGGTTCGTTCCCAAACCAAACCAAACGTTATCGCGTTACCTCGCGTTTCGTGGCATCCCGGGGAGCAGTGCTTATGCGAACGAGAATGGCCCTGAGACCTGGGAACGAGGAGGGGAGGGTGGGAGGGAAGGAGGGAGGGAGGGGTCCATCTTACAAAAGCGGATGTCATCCCATCCCTCCCACTTCGTCACAGTAATGGCGCATTCTCACGACAACACTCCTAACTCGAGCCAATTATCCTCGCTCCAATTCCATCAAAATTTTTTTGCATGCAGCTATTGTGCGTTTTATCTGACGCGTCATGTAGCGTATACCGCTTCCGTACTCGGTTAGTTTCATTTTTTGCCATTTCACTACTTTGAGTTGCTTTTGCAACTAACATTCATTCGTTTGATATTTTATCACCGCATATTCCGCATCCCCGCATGTGAATTCGTTTTCCGAGACGGGCCGGAATCGAGCGTCGCCGGCCTCGTTCGGACGGGGAAAGGGGCAGTAAACAGACGAAAATGGAAGAGAAAAAAAAGTGGGAGACGGTCCGAGACGTGTGGGCCCCGTGTGGGCCCCTCGCGTGTTGCTCCACCCGAGTTCCCAAAATAGAAAAAGGGAGGCTTAGGTGATCCCTTATGTGAACTCGACGGGACGCTAGGGCAGACCGAAAAACGTGAACATTTTCTCCACGGACGAAATCGGAACCTCCGAGACTCGCTCTCTCCCATCCCAGACGAAATTTCTTCCATCCGGAAACCCGGATTTCCGATACGAGCGTGCACCCGGCCGTGTCGATAACTCGTTCCCTCGTTCCACGTGGCCCCATGCATCTGCTGTCATTTAAATTCCTACCGGCCGGTTGGGTATGCGCAGAATCCCCGCTCTGCCATCGAATCGAGTCCCACTGTTTCCGCTCGATGGATTCTTCCGATGAGTTCATGGAACGGGTTCCTTTCCGATCCGGATACCGACGAAGACGAAATTTAAACGGTTCGATAAGGTTACCATCCATCGGGACGCATAGTGTTATGTAAATACCTTTCGCATTCGAATGCCACAGAGGACGACGTGCCGCGGCCCGAAGTTATTTGTATCGGCCTTGCATCGCGACGCCGAAACACGACCGGACGGGAGAGCGACTCCATCGAGGCCGGAAAAACCTTGCAACCTTGAAAATGAAAACGAGCCGCCATCGGTCGAAGTAAATAAGGGAAGACAGGAACTGGACTGGTTTTACCAGCCTGTGATAAACCCATCGGTCGTTTCTCATCGTGTGATGGTCTTCTATCGGAACGAGATCGATACCACGGATTCCCCAGTGGGCCATTTTGAAATCGGCTCGGTTCCAGTTGGACAAGTTTCCAAAGTATTTGGTAATCGCATCGTCTCCTTGTTGCCTCTTGTTGTCAGTTGTTGCCGAGAATCTGTAACCGTTTCATGTATGCACGCCTGTATACTTTTTCTGCTTCGTTCTCGTTAAAAAATGAGTTTATGTACATTTTGGCGAAAATTTGAGGTACTTGGGACCGAGGAGGCGTGATTATACGTCGTCTTTCAGCAAGTTTTCTATGCGTTTGCATAGATTAATGGAAAGATGGTGAATATGATTGAGGTTTCGCCCCACTGCGCACTTTTCATCCCCTTTCTTCCCCTTTCTTTCCTTTTTCATCTCCCTTTTCCCCCTTTCATCTTCAAATGAAATGCCTGGATATGAAGGTCTAGGGTATAAACAGGTCCTAACACTTTCCTCGGATTCCGTTGCGTTAGGAAACGATTCCGAAAATTGGAGACAGTAATTGACGCGGCCGAAAGACCTGTTGAACATTGCGGCAGCTAAAGGTATCGATGAGTTTTCCTGATGATGACCTAATCGATGTGCTTTTTTTTTTAACCTAAGCGCTGCTGTCATTGACCAAGTATTTACTCATTAATTTTGAGTTAACGATTTGAAGGCATTTTGACATAGAAATGCTTGGCAGGAAGGAGAAATCGTCAGTCGAGATCGAACGCATGGCTAATTTTTTTTTTTTTTTTTTT
>CAJPEV010006233.1:0-10994 GCA_905338385.1 Darwinula stevensoni
CGTGCGTGCTCAAAGACCCATAAACGTCCAGAAACCCCTTCAAAGGATCTGAGGTCTTATTGGAGTCAGTCGATTGTGAAGTGTAATCCGCGAGTTTGATGGCTTTGTATCTGAACCACTTCCAAGACATTATAGTTGTCTGCATTGGGTCATTCTCTAATTGGAGGATGACTTATTCCACATGAAGTTGGCAGTAGTTGATGGCTCCCTTGAGATCGTCTTCGAGAATGCGACAGTGGGGGTGGGCATTGCGTCCAGTCATATTTCCATATCCCTTGGCTGTCATGCGTTCCCAAACCACCAGAGACCCACCACTACATTTGACGATGGGTTGGACATTCCGAGGTTGGTTAGGTGATTCAGGTAGTTGGCAGCACCGTTATTGTCCCTTGGATCCTTGTCAAGTAATGTTGCTCTCGTCTAACCAAATGACGCCTTTCAAATGGTTAACACGAGCCTTGCACGTAAGAGCAATATCGAGACGAGCCTTCATGTGCGTTAGCAACAAAATGCATTCTAGACCATAACATATAGCCTAGCTGATCCAGTAAGGAGCTCCCAAAGGAGCTCCTTTGTTGGGGTCGGGACAACATTGCCCCATCTGCAAGTGGTTGGCATTTATGGAAATGCAGAACCTCCATTGTGTGAATTCAGGTTAGGCCGCTGACGCTCTGCCGAAAAATACCTTATCTAATATAAGGTCATTCGGGGTAAGTGTGATCGATTCTAATTTTTTAAGTAGATTCTATACTCTTTCCAACTAGTCCCTAGCGGATTTCCTTACATCCAAGTACTATGCTCAGGCATAGGAATGCTGATCTCACTCAGTAAAATTGGGCATTGGGGTAAGTATGATCATTCGAAACATGACTCTTTCTCAAGTCTTTACGTCTTACTCACTCGTAGGCCTCTCTCAAAGGCTTCACATATCACCGATGTTCCTGAGCTGAAGCGAACTCCATGCTAAAAGTTTCTTGTTAGATTGACACATTGTGCAATGACTTAAAAAATGCATGGAATGGTCTCCGACCTATACTCTCAGGGTCTTGAAATTAGTCTAGAGCTGAATTATTTGTAAGCACCATTGTAGCATAAAGAATAGTAGTAGAATCTGCAACTTTTCCTTCAATTTGACGGAGTTCTATTACAATTCTAATCCTATTCCAGTCAAGAAACAGGTAGTTGGAGATTTTAATTATTTACTGAGAACCTCAATATTCAGCTTAGGGTTTCAATGCTCCATATGACCATACAATGTAGGGCAAGAAAGTTCGCCCTTTTCCATATGAAGTCATCTTCGGAGTCACTCCCTCCTGGAATTGGTTGATAAATACTCTATCACCATCTGGAATACGAAGGATGGGTATGCTCATTTTATGACCTGAACTTTTCATCGACACTAAAGGACAGTGGGCCGCATGAATCTAGGGAGGTGGTAAAAAACCAACCCCCTGGCAAGGGAGACTGGAAGGGGGTAGGTCGGGCCAGAGGCAAGAGACATATTCCTCGCCATGTCATTACGGACCAACCCCAGTCAAAAGCTGACACGGAGAGAGGCTAAGTCAGCCTTAACGCTCTCTACCCCGAAGAACATAAACTTTAACCTTCTTTCCAACGATAACAGTTGTAAAAGGACCTCTAGGGTCCCTGAATAAAAATGCACGGTACAATTGTCCCGCCTTAAAAATTAATGACCACATCAAGCCGGGTGGTTACAAGTCAACATCCATAATTGTTGGATAATACATATTGAATGGACTATCGGATGCAGGTGATATTTAGCAGATTGGCTCATTGGCCTATAACGATTTTTATTATTATCTGAAAAATGGCATGGCACGTAGATATGGGGTACTGCGGTCGAAAAAAGCGCCCACTAAAGGCATGCAGCGCAGAATGGGAAAAAACCTCCGAGGATCATGAGCCTGTGTCATAAATTAGCTGAACCCGAAACCCTTGAAAAGTTATAGCCGATCAAAATTGGGTGATGACTTTAAATAGATTATGTGTACACATATACTAGGTTGTCCCAAAAATTCTGGGGCAGCTGTGGAAAATCAAATGTCGGGCGATACTATCGAGGTTCGTGTTTTGCTGCGTCACTACTGGAAGAAAGAACTTTCCACAAGAGCTGCTTCCAAGGAAATCTGCGACGTCGAAGGAGAAGGAACAACGAGCAAGTCGGCCGCTGCACGCTGGATCAAAAAGTTCAACGACGGCGACCTCAGTCTCGAAGACAAGCCTCATTTTGGCCGACCATCAACATTTGACGAGGATGCATTGCGTTCCGCTTTGGAAGACGAGCCATCGTCAAGCACTCGAGACTTGGAGGCGGTTCTTGGAGTTGGCAAGTCAACGGTTCATCGTCATCTGCAACAGCTCGACCTTGTGCATAAATAGCTCCGGCAGGATCCTCATGAACTGGCAGAAGCACAGGCCCGGAAGCTAGTCGAGATTTGTCGTCAATTGCTCGAGAACCCATTGGACGATCGATTTTGGAAGCGCATTGTGACGTCTGACGAGAAGTGGGTCTATTTGGTCAACCACAACAAGCAAAAGCAGTGGGTCCCACGAGGTCAAGAAGCACAGCCTACAGTTCGACCGGATCGTTTTGGCAAAAAGGTGATGCTTTCGGTTTGGTGGAACTTTGAAGGCGCGGTCCACTTTGAGCTGGTTCCGAATGGTCGAGCCGTGAACGCCCAGCTGTACACCGAGCAACTGGACCGAGTCTACAACGTGCTGAAGGAGAAGTGCCCGGTCTTGATTCGACGCAAGTGAGCTTTGTTTCAGCAGGACAACGCCCCGGCTCACCGCGCAAGAATGACGCAGGAGAAGTTCGAGGAGTTGGAAGGAGTTGAAGTTCTGCCGCATCCCGCCTACAGTCCTGATACTGCTCCATCTGACTTCGGCCTGTTTCGATCTATGGAACACTTTCTGCGAGGACGGCGCTTTGAATCTTTTGATCAAGTCGAGGAAGCGTGTCAGACATTTTTTGACTCGAAGCCCAAAGAATGATACTTCAAGCAGATCCGGATGCTTGCAGATCGATGGCAGAAGATCGTTGAGAACGACGGCCTTCATTTTGAAGAATAGTTTTTGTTGATTTTTATTTGAATTCGCATATAAAAATTGATTTTTCCGCAGCTGCCCCAAAATTTTTGGGAGAACCTAGTATGTGATACATATATGTGTATTCATGCAAGAACGATGACATAACTTGTATTATTCTTTCCAGACGACTGGTGGCAGGAGTGCTGATAATTATTCCACTATGATTAAGTCATAATCCCCACCCCTAAAAACATACAAGTTGGAGCTATCGTAATTATTCTGCGGAATCTCTCGATTCGGAACACCCTTTGCAACGGCAGACGTATGGTAGTGAGAGACATGATTTCTAATGTGTCACAAGTTGAGGTGATCGTGTGTGGTTCGTGGTAGCATTCATTTACTAATAAGAGTTTCATTGGACACGTCATCTGACGTCAGCATATCGTTTGAACTTTGTAGACATCCATTTCCCGTCGATTATGCCTTCGGTATGACTATGAACACGTCTCAGGGACAGATATTCGATCGAGTTGGACTAGCCCTTCCATAGCCAGTATAAAGGCATTGAAAATTGAACGTTGCCTGCTCGCTAGTTCGCTTTCAGAATGTGATGAAGATTCAAGTTATCAATGAACACAAATGCAAGCCAAAAATGAAGCTGGCACCGTTACCGACAATATGTAATTTTGAAGACGTACTTATTGGATTGTCAAATCTATCGCCCAGGACTATTTTTGTTCATTATGAAATAAAACTTTCGTTTCATTCCATGTGTCGCGTTTCTCTTTCTTGGTTCCTATAATATTTGTTTACTTCACGCAAGTCGAGCTAATTTCGGTTATATTTGCGCATACTGACATGTGTAGCACGCTGGGAACCAGCATCTCTTTCATACATATATTTTCCATCGTCAACTGCAGATCAAATTTAGCAAGCGAAAGAGGGACTAATATCAACCCACAGGTTGCTCATAAGATGGTTATGGTGTCAGTCAAATAGTGGAACCTGGAATACCATGTTTCACCGGAATTATTTGTGCCTAGATGGCGGATTACCCAAGAAAGCTTACGAACATCGGTCCCCACAATGCTGATTCGCGATCCTTAGCAGGAAAAGAGAATTTCTACCCAGACGGCTCTAAAATATTGAAGGTAAATTCATGCATTTCGTGATTATGCAGTATTTCATCGCTTACTCTTGCAAAAAAAATAAGCGCAACCGCTGAATTATTAGGAAAATATAGATCCGAAGTTGTTGTTAGAACTGGCCCCAGAGAGCCAATGTTCATTGGGTCAAGTATGGCATATTATCGGCAAATTGCTTGGACCCCCCCCCCCCCCTTGGTCGCCAACGATGGGCCAACCTTGAAATGTTTCTTTGGCCAATCGGTTTCCAAAGAAATGGGGCAAGAATGGCCTAATATTGGCAACGTGTTTGGGGCTTTCTTGGATGCGGAGAATGACTCAAGATATGCAGGGTGTCCCACAAAACCCTGTACAACTTTGAAATTAAATATGAAAATTAGCCATAAGAGTTATTGCATCATAAAATGCATCTGAAAACATTTTTTTCTACTATATTGGAATACAGAAATGTGCGCTCCGTGTGCTGTATGAAGAACGTCAAAGCGATAACTAAATTTCTTGCCGTGTTCGATGTAACACGTCCACATCTCTTATGGTATTATTTTATCGCATGTCTTATCGTCCATCACCGTTACTGATAGACGATCCGCATCGCGAATTCTTTTCTTCAACTCCTCAATGTCCTCAATGCTGTTCACTTTTGCACAGTATACTTCATCTTTCACATAACCTCCTAGGAAGAAATCCAAGTATACCGTACAAAAGTTAACATTGAGAAGTTGATGAACATAATTCGCGATACAATAAGGAATGCTGATGTGGACATGTTACAGTGAACATGGAAAGAAATTGGTTATTGCTTTAATGTTCTTCATGCAACACACGGAGCATGCATTTCAGCATTCTAATATTGTAAACTAGTGGCAGGTAAAACCTGATGCATACCGGAGGAAAGGAAATAGTCTGTTGTCATGGAAGGAAACACGATGATCCTCAAGGTTTCGCTGTTTGGCAATATCAATTCGCCCGCGCGGTCACCGGATTTAAGTGCTCCTGATTTTTTCTTGTGTTTTTCTTTTTCTTTTCTTGAAGGAGCGAGTGTACGCCAACAAAACCGCAATAATGGAGGAACTTAAAACCAACATCAGATATGAAATCGGACAGCTTACAACGGATACTTTAGAAAATGTCATGGACAATTTCGTAACAAGATTGGGACTCTGCGAAGCGGCCAATTGTGGGCACCTGAAAGACATAATTTTACCACGGTTGAGTTACCTTACAAATTTCCTCAAAAGAAACTTTTCCCATTTGAATTTTTTTTCACTGAACCGTTCAAAAGTTATTCCCAAAGGAAATGGAGTGATAAATATTGGCCCACCATGTAGGGTAAAAGTCCCAGTGATGGACCGGTCCCCAGTGATGGGCCACAGCACATAAAAATTACAATAGCTAAGCTTCCATAGCATGCCTACGCATGTTATGACATAGGTTAGCAGCATTCAAGCACATAGACACTTCAGAAGTGGTATTTGAACAAATGCCTAGTTTTTGGAATTTTCCTGCGAAGTGGCCCATCACTGAGTACCCGCCATTAAAAGGCCCATGACTGGGTCTTTTACCCTATATCGCACGTGTCAGAAATTGACAAATTATTAATTTTTCACTATTGGTAGTCATTGCACTTATTATAGTACTTCAGATAAGCTAAGTCATCAATCAGGCGTACCAAAATTCTCAAAACAGTCCCATCCCCTTGTCCGAACAAGATGCAGATAGAGTTCGCAGCTACTAGAACATCGCCAATTCTAAATTCGGCCAAACATGGCATTTCATCGACAAAGTGCTTGGTCCACCCGTGGTCGCCAACGTTGGCCAATCCCGCAATGTCTTGTTGGCCTATGGGTTTCCAATGAATTTGGTCAAGAATGGCCAAATATTGGCAAAGGGTTTGGGGCTTTCTTTGGATGCCAAGAAAGGCCGAAGATATCGTATGTTTATTGCACGTGGCAGATATTGCCCAAATACTTTTCTTTTAATAATAGTACTCAATGTACATATTCAATATTATCCCACCATTCCAGTGTACCAATATCGGTCCTTCAGAGGTGATGCTCCACTGTCTTATTCTTGGTATCAAACACTATCTGAAACCATTAGTTCCGTCCCAGTGTCCTGACGAGGTGGCGATTCGCAGGTACTGTGACATGCTTGCAAAGTTCTGAGACTCCAGATAGATGACGATTGTACCATACAAGCAGAGGTTTTTACAGGCAGCATTGGCTTCATTAATTCCTAAAATCCATTAATCTATCTCAAATATGGAGGTCATCGATGAAGAAATGGCAGCTTCGATTGATCGCTTTCATGAGAAATTGAGAAAATATATAATGGGGTACTATGTACTGCTGTGAAGGACGAATCTAGAGAAGGGTGCAGGGGCAAAGTCTGGAAAGCGAAAACCATGCTCACATCTAGTGGCGTTGATGTGAACTTTATTTCCCAGATACTTTTAAGTGCGACTGAGGCACTTTCGATCGTCCCATCTGTTTGATATGAAATATATGCCGGCAGTGCATTATTAGGGACACATTGCTTCGCCACAATTGGCAATTTTGCAAAACAATGTTGTCTTCAACCGATATCTGCCAAATTTAATTGCAAGCCAACCTGTAGCCGATATTACGGCAATAATGCGAAACTAACCTAAAGCCATGAATGGCTTTCATGCCTTTTATGGCCTCCACTAAAGAAGTGCCGAAAAATGCCGAGCCAAGCTGGAGCCAGCAGTGGGCCTAGCATGACTGCCAATACCAAGGATCTGCCAACGTTGCGATGGAGGGGGCATTGTTGGAATATGCTTTTTGGTAATGTGGATAGCCTGAACCTTGATCTCTGTATTTTCGCGAGAAGTGGATGCTTGGATGGTAGCAAAAGGGAATTGTTCTTGTTCAAGTCCACAGTCCCAATGCATTGCTCACCAGACTCTAAATAATGAAATGATTTCACTGTTTGAAACGACCATATTTCAATCTTGATTTCTCCCTGATGAGGGATCCATAGTTCCAATGATGGCATGTACACATGGAACGGGCCGCATAACAAAGGAATTTGAATGTTTGAAGTAAATATTTATATTCACAGTCAATGAAATCGTTACATAGAATGCCATGAAGGGACAATCTGAATGCAACGTTTTCATTAGTGATTCTGAAGTAAGCATGGATTTCTTTATGAATATTGCACATATTTAGATTTTTCAGACAGGCATTTTTTCTCATTTTGGGCTGACAACAAATTCATTTAACTGACCCTCGTTTGGGCTGAAGAAAAGCGATATCGCGCATAATTTCACCCCGCATCCAAGTCTTGCATGCGTCATTAAAGCTGAATGGGCATGTTCCTCGACTTATTAGGGATAGAAAGGTTTCACCATTACATACGTTTCTTCTTTCACATTAACTTTAAAAGAAGAGACCCAAGTTCGCATTTCCCAAGCTATTACGCATGTAAGGAGTAAGGAGTTCGGAGGACAACAGAAAGTAGGTCTACTTACAGCAGACATATCTCTCCTGCAGTAGTAATATTAAAATGTTGCCAAATGATAGTCACATTCTGGACACTGCATTTCAATTTTGGAGCTATTACAATAATATAGAGCATTGACTGAGAATTTGTCATCAATCCTTTATTATGGCTGTTTATCACGACGTCCCAAACGACATCTTGATAAAAGTAACTGACCCAATTACCGGGTGAGGAAAAAATATGCGCTGCTCTTTCCGAATACTTGTTCAGAATACTTGAGTTCATGAAATAGCAGATAGCATGCGAAAGAAATGCTTCCACAACATTTACATATTATTTAAAACAATGGTTCTCAACCGGTGGGTCGCGATGATCTTCCAGGTGCATGCAGGGTGCAGATATGCAGGTTGTCCTTAAAATATTCAGATAACTTTATTCTTTAATAAATCATGAAGCGAAAATGCGGAAGACTACATCTAGCTGCAACTGCGTTCATGAGGAAGGCGCATTGATAATTATTTCTCAGGATTATAAGCCCGGGATATATTGATAAAATGTCCATCTGCAAATTTTCAGACCTAATAACGAGTCAGAGTTATTCACAGTGAATGATCAATATGAAGTGCAGAGGAAAAACCTTGGAAATAATTGTAAATCCTCTTGAATGTCCTCTCGCTAGCGTCCAGGTGCGACTGCCAAAATAAAAGTCCAGGTAACTTTGTAAAATCACTCGTGTGCCAAAACTGCTGGAGATAAGTGACTAAACATATTCTGATGCTCAAAGGATGCATAAAGATGTGTATAAAATAAAGTTCGTTGTTCTAGTCACTGTTTCAGAAGTGTCACAACATTTAAAATAGTGGTAATATTTTTTTCCTCATCCGGTATATGGAGGGATCACGGAACTTATTATTCCTTTTTTTGAATGTTAGCCCGCATTCACCTTGTGAACGCATGATGCGGGTGCATTTGAAAATCCCATCTTTGAATTTCGTAGATAGTTCTAGCATGTGCGAGTCGTCCGTTCCCATGGAGAGCGCACGGAATCGCTCCCAGAATGATATTGAACCTCAAGACATGACACAGAAGATAGATGGGTCAATAACACACCGAAATAGCTAAAATCTGCAGGTTTTGTACATTGTATGTATGGTGAATGATACAAAAGTTTCTGTCTTGAGATGGGAATAATCGGAGATGGCTGAAAGTCCATTATTCTTTAATTCTTTATTTACATTTCAACTCTCAGAAAAAGGGTTCATGTGCATTCATTTTTTTAAATTACTAATTCGTACATGAGAAATGCTTCAGCAAAAAAGTATTCAATTTTAAAATTGCTAAATCTGAATTTTTTCTTTACAAATAACTAAAGCATTCATTTCAAAGCAATATTTCATGCGCTTCGACCTTCCCACGACTTCCCACTTATGAATAAACAACGACTTGCTTTTTAACGCTAAGTGACATTTATTAAGTTATATTGAAAATAGTTTAACAGATTTCTCTTTCTTTCCAGCAATGTGCGAGAAATTGTTTAAAGAATTTTCTTTATAACGATTTTCTTTAGCCCGTCACTTCGAGTTCGTTACATACTGTATTCTCATCAAAGGATGAAGCAGATGCAGGCATGGAGAAGCCACAAAACTCCCCTGCTGTAGGCGGCCCTTCAAAGCAGTCGACCAAAAATGCTTCATCAATTACTGATTACATCAAGAACTGGGTAAGCCATATGATGGGCTACATTTACTTGGAATTTTCTAACATTCCATTCTGTATATACGCAACAAATATTGGCGTTCATTTGAGATTCTTCAGTTCATATAACGCTTCTTTTAGCTTAAATATATATTGAAAGGTGCACAAAGAAGGAGCAGTTACTTTTGTGATGGCTCTTAGCAATGGAATTTTCTTGTTATTCTGACTGTTTAAATGTTTGCAGACCATGGATTTCCTCTTACTAACAAGTGTTAGCTGCCCTGAGATTTCATGAGGCAAACCTAGTTATTATAGAGTACAATGTGCTTTGCAACCGTTGTGCCACGACAAAGGTTGAGAAACACTAGTGTACAAGACTCCTATTCATGACCGTAAAAAGAAATTGTCATTCCTCAATAGCAATATAAGTACTCTTAATTGAACAATTTTAGTTCATCAAAATGACAGCTGCTATCGGAAACATGGGTAAAACAATAAGTGAAAAAATGATTGTATGTTTATCTTGCTAGGGTTTACCTTAATGATGATAACCTTTTCAGGTTATTGACAGTGCTCCTTAATTATTATCGCATTAATGAGTTTGTTTGCCCTTCGAGCCAAGAAACTCACAAAGCCAGCGATGTGATGCAAATGAGGAAATAAAATCGTCTGAAACGTGCTCCCCCAGCGCTGACACCCACTGAAGTGGTAAAACTCAATAAAGTTGCAAAATTGTTAAATGTGACTCAAGTTCTTTCTGATGATATGACGTCACTGCCAACTTCAAGTTAGGAACTTTAATTAAGCGAGAATCTTATCTTCAACCAAAGAAATGTCCCATGGCATTGTCCGCCTACTCAGCCTTCAGACCCCCTTTCAATTATTACCCCCCCCCCCCCCCCCCACATCCAGGAAAAGGGTTCTCAATGTACCGCCCCCCTTTTAATTATTCCCCCCCCCCCCCCCCCACATCCAGGAAAAGGGTTCTCAATGTCCAGGGTGCTGTCCAACATGCCTTTCCCAAGAAAATTCACCTTGAGTAAATTATTCCCTTAAGCTACATTTTTCTCGAAATCAGCATTCTACACCGAATTTCAGTAATCTCTATTCGTCCGTTATGTTTTTGAGGGGAAAAAATAAAAAAATTGTTCCTGGAAAAAATGTCACCTTATAATTTCCATGAAAAGGAGGCTTTGAGTCACTGTGAAAGTCCGATGGCTAGGGATGGAGTACATTTTTCGAAAGAGGGAGCTGTAGCAGTCGGATTGTCTATCATGAAGGAAAATGAGCCTTTTTTAGGGTTATAGATGGGGAGCAAGGAATCACAAGCAAGCAACAGCCACTACGAGCAGCTATAGACCGCCGCGTACTGGTGTGCAGGAAAGGCAGGGAAGAGTCAAGTCTTTCTACGCGAATGCACGCAGTTTACGTAATAAAATAGACGAGTTCAGGGGGAGGACACTGGAAAACGGTTTGGATATCATCGGAATAACCGAGACTTGGGGTTGTTCTTGCATTTCGGATAAGGATTTCCAGATTGAAGGGTACGACAACATGCGGAAGGATAGGTTCGGCAGAAAGGGGAAGGAGTCGTGTTGTACGCTAAAACCGAACTGGGCGTTCGCGTCAGAGAAG
>CAJPEV010006234.1:0-10994 GCA_905338385.1 Darwinula stevensoni
AGTTCTTTTTACAGGAACCAGGAGAACCGAGATGACCCACTACTTTCCTTTTCCGCTTCCAATAGAGGAGCCCTGAGGAAGTGAGAAGGACCTTATGAGTACCGTATTACAGGATTTTCATATGACTTTAGGGAATAAAAGCACTCTACTGTTCCCCGGCCCCATCCGTTACTGTATTTAACATGACACATAGCGTACTGGCCATTTTACCCCGTGGATCCGCCGCTTTGGCCTAAACCTTTAAGGCTAAGGTAACTGAGGCTATGACTTTTTCGGCCATAGGTTAGGTGAGAGGACTAAAAACAAAGATCCCAGTGAACGGTACACAAAATGTGAACTTCAGCATTTAATAATTCCCCGAGGCATATATTCAATTAAAACATACCTTCACGCTTTCCTCTATTTTTTTTTAAATAGCATAATGAAAATAAAGGTCGGGGAAGAAACACTTGCCGAATCAGGAAGATCCTTCATGGCACCTGCAGAGTGTCGAGAACAGTGTCACCATCTAGTGGGGACTCTCGGCACCGCATCCGGGGTAAGTGCCAGTTACGACACGGCAAGGAAGCCGATGGCCCTCCACCTTACAAAACGGAGCGGGCCAGAAATCCGCCCATGGCCCACTACTTTACTGCCACTGGGCCAAGTCCAGAATCAAGTTGCTCGAGGCGTGGTGGCCCGCTGGCTGATTGCCATTCCAGTCGGCAGAAATCCGCCAGTATAATTTCTGGGCCACTTATGGCCCACTACTTTTGTGTTTCTTGGGGTGTTTTTTTATGCTCGAACCAGTAAAATCTGGTGGCCAATAAATACTTATCTTTATTGGTCACTGATAGAGCGACCCGATTCCCTCTCGGTGATCAAAATTTCCTCTATTGTCGTTGCAGAACAATTTATGAGGTGAAACTCTCTGAAGCTCCGCTGTCGACTTCGGTGAGTCCAGAGCACGATCATACAGAAAGCATACAAAATGCAATTACAATTGCCCCATGCAATTACCTTACAATTTTCACAGCGAAGGTAGAGCCTTCCAAACGGGTCGGAGTGGCTTCAGCGGCCGCTCAACGAAGAAAGAATAACTCGCGAACGGGGTTCGGAAAATGTAGAGAATGGGGTAGAATTTATGCAAAGTTAGTTACGAGTATAATATCATCTACATTCGTTCTGGGCCGGTCAAGCTTATATCCAGCATAAATCTGGCCGTTTTCAAGCCTTCAATCGACATCTTCCCGTACGAGGACCTATTACTAGTGTTTCCCGGTGTGCGCACAGGGTGTCCACAAACTACGAGAGTCGTATCAGCTTGGCTAAAAACTGGGGTGTTTATCCTATTAGTCTATATACTAGCGGCCTTGTACCGATACATATACTTTTTTGTTGCCGTTCATCAACTAAGAATAGTCTTAGCCAGGTTCCCGCTGCTAAATTTGATCGACAGGTCACAATGGAGCACATACGCATCAAATATGTGCTGGGGCACAGCGTGCTACATCTGCCAACATGCGGAAAATATAACCAAAATTAGTTCAACACGAGTAAAGAAAAATGGCAGGAACGATGAAATATCAAGAAACGGGGCACACGTATCCTCGATAGGTAATTGACCTTGGCAAAAATGGAACGGTATGGTGACTTGGGTTGACGCGTCCGGTGAAACTATAGACAGGTAATGAACGCAGCCACTCGGTGCACCCGTGCTCACCTCAACTACTATGGGTGTTCGAATGAAATGGGGACTTTTAGTCCCCTACCCTAGGCTACTATTACAGTACGAGTAACAGTCATTGCCCCCTTTTCATTTAAATCCCCCTAGTATTNATCAAATATGTGCTGGGGCACAGCGTGCTACATCTGCCAACATGCGGAAAATATAACCAAAATTAGTTCAACACGAGTAAAGAAAAATGGCAGGAACGATGAAATATCAAGAAACGGGGCACACGTATCCTCGATAGGTAATTGACCTTGGCAAAAATGGAACGGTATGGTGACTTGGGTTGACGCGTCCGGTGAAACTATAGACAGGTAATGAACGCAGCCACTCGGTGCACCCGTGCTCACCTCAACTACTATGGGTGTTCGAATGAAATGGGGACTTTTAGTCCCCTACCCTAGGCTACTATTACAGTACGAGTAACAGTCATTGCCCCCTTTTCATTTAAATCCCCCTAGTATTAACACATTGCATACCGGACATGTTACCCCGTCGATCCGCCGCTCTGGCCTAAGCATCAGTTTCCTCAGCTTCGTAGGCGTCGAGCTTCGGGCCACGACTTTTTCGGCCATAGGCTAGGCGAAAGGACTCAAAAAACGGAGATCTTCGTGAGCGGTACGCAAAGTGTTACGACATTTGCGTTCAGGTCTCTCACGATCATAGGCGTGTCGTAGCAAAATGTCGTTTCCGATCGAAAGACTCCGTGCACGCATCAGGATACGTCCAAATTATAGCTCTCCTCCTCGCATGAACGTCTTCACGTTGCCCACTTGTCAGCGTAGACTTTTGCAGCCTCGCCGCTCCTCTTCCACAGGCGCATGGCATCCCACTTTCTTAACGCTTCACGTACCGTTCACGGAGATCCATGTTTTAGTCCTTTCGCTTGGTCTATGTCCGAAAAAGTGATGGCATTATCGGCGTCGAGCTTTAGGCTAATAAAACTGAGGCTTAGGTCAGAGCGGCGGATCGACGGAGCAAATCGTCCTGCACGCAATGCGACTATATTTTAATCCATCCCCTCCCCAGCCGAGATCCTTGAAAAGCACAGACTCGAAGGTATGATAGTTGCACGGGCGAATCACGAAACGTGCCTAGCCTAAGACATGGAAAGGCGAAGGCTTGCATTTTGACGCACCACGACATAAGCTTCCTAGCCTATGCCGTGGAGCTTCAAAAGCTGTGCAGGCTACATCTGCCACGAAATGTCTTGGCGTATTCTACTATAATGCGGGTGGAGAGTGTGCCTCACGATATATGCTGATTTTTAAGAACCGCGAAATCATTCGTAACAGTGAATAGTTTGAACAGGGAAGGGAGCATCTTCATTCATATCCGACATATGGGCTCCGTGGGTTTGTCACTTCTCATCGTGAGAACAAAATTGGGGTACCGAGAAAGACTGCTTCTTAGGACAAAAGGATATGGCCCTCTGTGCTTTCACATTATTTATCTAATCGCAGGCGGTTCTTACGCCTCAGAGATTCGTTTCCTTCCATTTTTGGGTGTTACTTCTTCCTAAACTATTTCGTATGAAAGAGATTGAAATTCTACAGAGTGGGCACGAAGTCCCTTCAACAGGCAGAAAAAATCATTTGTTTCTGTAGGTGATCAACTTATGATAATGCTGTCTTGGTCATCAGACAGTCGACTGTCTGATAAAAAGCTGCTGAGCCTGCTGTTTCGAGTAAGTCAACTAACTCATAGCAGCAGTCCCAGCAGATTTGTTGAGAATTAAGCAACAAGTTGAAAGGTTGCTAAGGAAAAATTGCACCACATTGGGTTATGACGTGACAATGGTGAACTGCCCGCTGATATGGATCCCTAATTACATTCGGTGAAATGAATTTCCTTTGTCATTGAATAGACTGTACTCATCCTGTAGAGTATTCATGAGAAAGTGAATTTCATTCTTTCCCCATGCAACGGTGCCATGCATTGGTGGTGTATCGAAAAATGAAATGAAATCCTTCCCTTTTAAACAGCAAGAATCCAGATCGACATGAAGCTGGGAATTGTCTCCGTCCTCGTTCTGCTCATCACTTCCGCTGGAGAAGGGAAGGTGGGTGAATCCTGCCAAGAAGACCGGGACTGCGACGTGAACGAGACCTGCGACGCTGAGACGTGCGACTGTATCGCGGGATCCGTCCAGTCTGGTAACGACTCCTGTCGGCTGCCTTATCTGGAAGAAAGATGTTCGTTGGGTGTCGGTTGCTTCTCGGACAAGTACCTTCAATGCTTAGAGGGGGTTTGCACCTGCAGAGAAGGGCTGGTCTCTTCCAGCAACGGCTGCGAGCTGCCACCGGCATCAGGAGATAGAACCTGCACGACAGAGATCGGATGCAAACTCAATTACGTCTGCCCTGAGGGCGGAGGTAATTGTGAATGTGCAGGAGGGTATCTTGAGGTTTTGAACGGCAATCAATGCGTTAAGCCGGGCCCAGGGGATGGCTGTGACGAAAATGTGGGGTGTCGATACGACGACGTAGGCCGGACTCAGTGCATCGACAACTCTTGTCGGTGTCGGGACGGTTACATTTACGACGAAGAGACCTCAAGATGCAGAAAACCAGCTCCTGGAGAAGCTTGTTTGCCAGATTTCGGTTGCCTAAATGAGGAGGATGGATCGGTGTCTTGCATAGAGGGAACCTGCACTTGTGTGCCTGGGTTCACACAGGATCTTTCTTACCCCCAATGCAGGAAACCCCATCGAGGAGAAGAATGCTCTGTTGAGGTCGGATGCAATAGAGGTGAGTCTGGGCTGATGCAGTGTGAATCGGGAGTCTGCAGTTGCATAAATCCCAATATATGGGGTGGAGATTATTGTAATAAACCGGGCTTAGGACAATTTTGCATGGAAGATTTGGGATGCAAGGACGAAAGCATGTTTTGTGCGCCTTGGGAGCAGTGCGTGTGCAATCCAGGCTACGTTAACGAGAATGAGATTCCAATTCCAAAGGAGTTCAATGGTTGTATTCTACCTTACGTTGACATGGGATGTTCACCTGAAATCGGATGCGCACATGACCTAGAATGCACAAATACCTCTGGGAATTACTATAGTTGCGAGTGTCCCCGCGGTCTAACATCTGAGCTGTGGCCAGGGACATACTGCGGGAAACCGAATGCGGGAGAGCCATGCATTGAAACGTTGGGATGCAAGGGAGAGGAGAAAGGCGGAGTCGCCTGCCTGGATGGAACGTGCAGCTGCTTGGAGGGTTATACTCAATATTATCGATGGTGCGGGAAGCCTGGGCTTTTTGGGGGAGTGGAAGCACAATGCGACGTGCAATACGGATGTGGAGATGATTGCTACGTCCTACCCTGGATCCCGTGCGCCTCCAGTTTAACCCGCAACCTCTTGTGAAAGGAAAGCCGACTTTCACTGGTGCCTTTCGTTATTGGTTTTTTTCCTTGCACCGGGGCCCTTTTCGTCTTCAATGGGTGATGTGCCCCAGATCTGTTTAACTTCAATATTGGTTAAATTGATTCCCAAAGGGAAGTATTGAAAGATCAGATTAATTTAGCTCAAACGGATTCTGTGCATGCCACCCAATGATCTGCTTTTGATTTCCTATTCTGAGAACCCCGTCGCAGCGTTTTTTCAAAACAATCCCCTTTCTGCAAACGGCAATCTTGAAAGTATGGAGCAAGAAAAGCACGTCTGGAAAGGAATTCCGTTCCATAAATTTCGAGCACGGTCTCTTGAGTCACTCACTACAGTGCTCTTCAGGTGAGGCGCTATTTCAGAGTTGGGTCAAAAGTCATTCCCGACCAACTTACTCATCCTAGGACTCTACTTCCGTAATTGTTCCAGCTAAAATGCTGACACATCAATTATCTTCAGGCTTCAGCAATTATAGAAAACCCACTCAACCCATATTTACAACTTTTCCGCCGATTTCGGTGCTTCAAGTTCGCTTTTCTCGGGGACTATCCAGAATTAAAGAAAAAATCCTAAAACTCTAATCATTCTGAAATCCATTTACATCTTGCGTAAAACGATGCTGATGAGGAAAAGGAAGGTTGCAATAATGTCACTCCCACACAGTCAGCGATGCGCATGTGAAAGGCACGTGAGAGGTCTAGTATTGAACTTCCTATCCCGCTGGACCAACGCCCTGAAGCGGTTCGAAGATGAAGCATAGGGTGCGTGATGCGTTTCAGTCACTTCTCAAGCCATTCCCTTTTGATATACAGGATGTATAAGTAACTCCTATTTTGAAATGCTTGTAGCTCTATTACTTTTTAACGTAATTTAATTAAACAAACTGAATTATGTACCAGTTGGTGAGGTTTTTATTCGTCCACACTTCCACGTATGCTCCTGCATTGTCAACACATTTCCTTAAGCGAACAGGTACGTTTCCCACTGCTGAGCAGTGACGTGTCGAGGTACGTCATGAAGAACATTGTTGATTCTTTCATTCAGTTCATTCAGTCGCGAGCACCTGTTTTCAGGTGCTCGCGAGATTGATGGTTGTCATGATTTGGTCTTCCCTGTTACTGTTACTGAACCCGTTGTCATTAACTTCTGATGACAAATCTTTCTTGTCTTAGCATCCAATGTTGCATGAGGACCATTTTCAACTCTCCACCATCGCTGAACTTAAATTATTGATCCCCAATCTCGTAACGGGCAGCTATTTTGGTCCTTTGTTGAACTGTTAGTCTGTTCGCCATTCCTTATCCTTAAGCAAAAAAACCTCACTAATTGGAGCATAATTCACAGTTTCTTTAATTAAATTGCGTTAAAAGTAAAAGAGATACAAGTATTTCAATATAGGGAGTTACTTATCATACACCCCGTATATCCCCAGGGCCGCCTAGAGGTTTCCAGAGGCCTCTTCATACGCAAGGCTCAGGGCAGATTGTCCCCCCTCTGGGCGGCCCTGTATATGTTCCCCTCAATTGCATATCACCTTGCGCTTACCGCATAGCTCGTACCGTATTGACCTTTGAGCCCCGCCGGAATCTGGCTCTTTTGCGTACTTTTTCATCGAGAGCCAGTAAGCAACAACAGGGAGAAGAGGAAGTTCTTCTCCGAAGCTCTTCACAAAGTGGCAAAGGTTATCTACCTTTCCTTCATCTCGTTATTTTTAGCTTCTTCAACGGTAATGTGCTGCCGCAAGAAATCACAATCGAGAGAAGAGGACATTAATTGAAGAGATTCACTATTGCTAACGTAAAAATAACGATTCATAGCCTATTAATTATGTAGAGCGATCCGCCCCAAGTAAGAATGAGAAGCCAACCGGCACATCCGGTACTCGCTCCAGGAACGATGGGGTGTCCATCTTTACGGACGATAGTTTGGAACCTAGGGTCCGGGGCGATAATTCATCGAGGAATGGCCAGGTTAGGAAAATCTCGAACATCCTTTGCCTTGCCTCGCCCCGTGATCGTGCAACGAACTTGTAAGGTCAAGTTGCGGTGTGCGTTCATCAAGACCCGATCCCCCTTGCCTTCAAAACCATAGGACAGCGGATGTACGGACGGCGCGGCCCTTCGACGGAGCCCGAGTGACCAGATCCCATCGCGTAAAAATCGCTGTACAATGGAAACTCGCATCGCGATAAATCGAAATTCCGCTTATCTCGAACTTCAATGCTTAGTCCCGGCGGAACACCGTTGGACACCATGTTAAGCGAATTCGAGTTAAAATGCTTTTATCTCGAATTTCCGGGTACCTCAAACGACATTTTCACTCCCAATAACGATTTTCTCACGGTTAACTCGAATTCAGGTTGAGAAGGGGGAAAAATTCCTCTTGCGGGACTTTTTCGCTTGAATGACAAGAAACCCGTTCGGGAGGATTAAAACCGAAAAGCTTTAGCTATAAGGAGCAACCTCCAAGATCCGCACTATCGTTCTCACACAGAGCCTTTCTAGTCATATTCGACTTCCGTTGAGCTCATTCCACACAAATGACGCACTCAAGAGGAAACTGAAGACCCCGACGCTCGAAGAGAAGTTGCACTTGATTCGGACTGTCGAAGAAGGCCAGCTAAAGAAGACATCGCTGAGAATTCCGGGATTTCTCACTCTATTCTCTCTACCATCATACGCAGCAAAGGTGAGTTTCTTCGACTGTCCACGAGAGGCGCCTACTCACAGCAAGTTGCAAGAAGATGAAGCCAGCCAAGCATGAGACCGTGGAAGGCGGCTCTCCTGAGGAAAGCCGCTTCCTCCTCGTGAAGTTCGTGAAAGCACCGATTTTGTGTCCAAAACACTGATGAAAGAAAAAGCTGTTCGACTCGGAAAGGAACTTGGAGTTGATTTCAGTGCAAGTGTTGGTTGGCTGGAACGATTCAAGCACGTCAAACGTCAGGGCCTTGTTTACCGAAGAATTTGTGGGGAGAGTGCAAATGTTCCACAGGAGGAACTCTTGCTGTTCTAGGTTGCTACAGGCTTGAATATGTGTTTAATGTTGATGAAACGGGCTCATTTTCAAGCTGATGCCGGACCAAATGACTTTTCTCCGTTACCCTTACTCGGAAAGAGCAAGGACACCACAGTCCTTGTTGGTGCAGCCATGCATTGAAACGTTGGGATGCAAGGGAGAGGAGAAAGGCGGAGTCGCCTGCCTGGATGGAACGTGCAGCTGCTTGGAGGGTTATACTCAATATTATCGATGGTGCGGGAAGCCTGGGCTTTTTGGGGGAGTGGAAGCACAATGCGACGTGCAATACGGATGTGGAGATGATTGCTTTCGATGCGAAATGGAGACGTGTGAATGTCCAGAGACTTGTTCATTAAATGTCGAGAGTCACTGGCCTCTGATGTTTGATGACTTTTATCACTGCCGCTTTCCGGAGGAATGGTTCGCTGCTTGCGACCCATCAATCGGATGCGGATTCCACCATGCTTGGGAGATACAAATGGAATGCAATGGAGACCTGCAGAAGTGCGTGCTTCCGCTCGTGTCTTCCACCCCCGATCACGGACAAGCTTGTGCCATCGAGACCGGGTGCATGGCAGAGAATTTATACTGTAACCCAGAGGACCGACGGTGCCATTGCAAACATGGCTACCGGCTCGATGTCGATGGCGAAGAGGTAGGTTGTCGACTTCCCGAGCATGGCGAATGGTGTCTAATCGAGACCGGTTGTGTTCGTGATCCTGAGGTTTCATACACGTACATTCGTTGCAATGAATCCCTCGTCTGCGAGTGCTTCAACCACTCTATGCCCTGGGATGACGGAAAGAAGACTTACTGCAGGCCTTTGCTTCACGGAGCTTCTTGCTCGGGTGACATCGGATGCGGAAACCCAGACTCGGGTCTCATTTGTCGGGATCTTCGCGACCGTTTGGGAGGAAAATGTCTTTGCAATCCTGACTTCCACTACGTTCAAGGGAAGTGTGTGAACTGTCTCACTGGTGGACGGTGTATCCCAGAAACCACCTGCTCCAATTCCATCGACTTCTGTCACTGCGTATCCAGTGGCGGGGTGCCTCGGTGGTTTTGTGCCCCAGTGAAATGCGTCGGTGGGTCTTGCCCATCCGGAGACCCCAACACTATTTGCGACAAAGACGAACGCTGCGCGTGTTCTGATGGATACCACGAATCGTTAGGAAAATGTGTTCCCATCTCAGCAGGGCTAGGGGAATTTTGCACACCTGGTACCAAATGCGCCGAAGGGAGAAACCTTGAATGCGAACTTCCGTTCTTCCTATGTCGCTGCAGAAGTGGATTCAGCGAAGTGAACGGATTGTGCCGAAGTGAAAGTGAGGAAGAAGTGTGCGAAGAAATATGCTTTGAGGAAATACAAGACCTTTGCTTTCCCCGGTCTGATCCTGGATCAGTTGAAGTCCCCTGTCCTGATGGCACTCGGGGCGCAGGAGCATATCTTCAATGCAGGACCGATGGGGAGTGGGAAGAAGAATATCCCGACCTGTCGCAGTGCAAGAGTTTGGACATCTCAGATGAACTATCCCAACTGTTCAACAACACCAATGGAGATCCTGTCTACAGCATCGTGGAAGCACTGAATGACGCGCTTTCAAACAGCTCCGGAACGCTGACCGGCGGAGACATCTTGGACCTGCTGCACTTCATGGAATTCTCGGAATCTGCAGAACAAGACGAGGCCGGAAGGCCAGGGGGCGAAGGCGGGGTCGGCAATTACACTCGAGCGGCCGTCGAGCTGGCGCACCACGTCTTAGGGGAGGCTCGCGCTTGGTCGACCATCCCCGAAGATGTTCNGCAGAACAAGACGAGGCCGGAAGGCCAGGGGGCGAAGGCGGGGTCGGCAATTACACTCGAGCGGCCGTCGAGCTGGCGCACCACGTCTTAGGGGAGGCTCGCGCTTGGTCGACCATCCCCGAAGATGTTCGGAGGGAATCCGTTTCTAGACTGATGGGACACGTTGAACGGATTGGCTTTCTCTCCCTATGTTATGCCGATGGAAGTTCTACTTCTACGTTCTCTTGGGACCGGTTGGAACTCGAGACGAGGAATTACGAAGCAGAAAATTTCGAAACCGAAATCGTCTACGAGCATGAAGGTTCCTATGTACAATTACTCCCTCGACTCTATCTGCAATCGCAAGATGTCCCAAGTATCGTCTTTGTTCACTACAGCACTCTCCAGGAAATACTGAACTAGAAACCGAAATCGTCTACGAGCATGAAGGTTCCTATGTACAATTACACCCTCGACTCTATCTGCAATCGCAAGATGTCCCAAGTATCGTCTTTGTTCACTACAGCACTCTCCAGGAAATACTGAACTCGAAACCGAATGCGTCTTCCGCATTGGACTCTCCAGTCGTCGGGGCTTCGCTGAGAATCAAACGGACACCAGAATGCATACCGGGGGACGACACGGTAACTGATGTCTCCGTTACCTACCGAGTGGAACGCATCCAGGAGCAGATCGACGAGACGAGACGGTGTGTCTTCTGGGATGAAGGTAATCACGGCTTTCGCGGTTACGGTTGCAAGGTGTTACAAATGAGGGCTCAATATACGGTGTGTAGATGTGAGCATCTCACGAATCTCGCCGTCGTCATGGACGTGCATGGATCTCTTCCAGAAGAGAAGAAACAAGTTTTTGTCGCCATCACGATCCCTGGAACTGTAATTAGTCTCCTCTGTCTCCTTTTTTCCGTCCTGGTATTCACCTTCGTGGATGGCATCCGAGGGGAGAAGACAGTGGTGCATCGAAACCTCTGCATCAGCCTCTTCCTGGCCCAACTTTTTCTATTGATAGGATTCCCCATGACCGAGAACGAGATGACGTGTACCGCAATGGCAGCCATTATCCACTATTTCTATCTAT
>CAJPEV010006235.1:0-10990 GCA_905338385.1 Darwinula stevensoni
TTTCCTATAGGACATTTCCGTAAGGGAAGATGCTCCCTCCTCTGAGCGAAGAACCACAGCCATGGAAATTCTCTCCTGGCGCGAACAGAAGCCAGCGATGAGCATGGCATTTCTTCTCGTGTTCTTACAAGTAGTGTCCTCGGCACGATTCCACTCTTTTTACCCTGCGCATCCTGGTCGAAGGTACGACAATCATGACATTGACATTGACATTGACATTGACATTGACATGGTATGACACTGGAGATTTCTGAAACGAATTTTGAATTGTGTGGAATCAAGTGCGTGAAGCAGACAAACCCCTGCTATGCCTTCAACCATCGGGAATCCGACGGTTCGTGTCAACTGGTTTCTAGCCGGAAGACAAGTCTTCCGGAAGCAAACGGATACAGGTCATACGCTCAGGGTGAAGCCAAGGGATTTCAGGTCTTTTGTGAAAGTGACTAGAGGAAGGAAATCCTGTCTGTTGGAAACATTTCGTAGCGAGAATGGCAAGGGATTCCCTGATGGCAATGTTCTCCTCATGGCCCCTCATGGCAACGTTCTCCTCATGGCCCCTCATGGCCACTTGTTCCTTCGATCTTCCAGATTCTCGGCGCAGCGATTTTCATTCAAACATGCAGGGCACTGTAGGAACATCAAAGCCGTTTTAGCTTCCAAATTCAGAAAATCATTCAGAATTTATCGTTTCATTAATGTTTACACATCGACATGCATGAAATGCGGCACCAGCTGATAACAAAGAAGTCGGCATGCTTTCTCCTGGAGCATCCCGTTTGGAACTGCGCCTCTTCATCGAGGCACACGCCCCGAGGCATGGAGACGTCGCTCCTTGGTGTTTCACTAAAATCATCCATTTGAATACTGCGACATTCAGTTCTGCCAGATCCAAGAAGTTCAGGTTGGACCCGAGGGGAACGAGCATCCCGAATGCAGACAGACGGAGAGAGGAAAGGAATATGTGGGGACGAAGGATGTGACTGAGACGGGGAAGACTTTTCTCGATTGGGAATCTCGGCCGTGTGGAATGTCATGGGATTTCTTCAACCCGGAAATTGGATATTCGGATTACTTAATTAATTTTGACCCCACAATCCACAAGAATTACTGTCGGAACCCTGCTTTATACAGGGAAAAGCCTTGGTCCCTCGTTTCTGACCAAGACATCCAGTGGGAGTACCGTGATATTCCCTTCTGCCATAACCTCGGTGAGTCGCAGTTTTCGAGGTGAAATTGCCAGTTTCCCGACTTTAGGACACTTTATTTCTCTTACAGAACCCCCCGAATGCAAGCTGACGCGAAGCGGCGGTGAATATGTCGGAAGGCGGAATTCGACCATATCGGGATTTCCGTGCCAACATTGGCTTGCACAATTTCCCAATAACCATTCAATATGGAATTCAGCAATCGAACAACGGGCCGAGCTGGGAATATTGCGATGTTCCTTTTTGTCCTCGAAAAGAAGAAGGATGCGATATTCGTGTCTCAGGAAATTGCTTAAGTGGGTCATCTTTTCTTGCATTCTTGATAATCTTCGAATATCGCTCAGAATCATTTTCCCTGTCTTCATGGAACATCATTCCATGAGTTTTCCTTCCTCTTTGATGACATTTCGTCATTGCATCTCTTTAAACCAGGTCCACTGGAGTGCAAATAAAACCAAAAGGTAACGACTATATCGGAACGAAGAACGTTACGAAATCAGGTCTCCCGTGCCAGCTGTGGATGAGCCTTTCACCCAATGACAACGGAAATGAAAAATTCTATTGAAATTATGAACCATTTCCGGACGACTTGCATAATTTTTGTCGGAATCCCGATGGAAACCGAAATGGGCCTTGGTGTTACAACGGATCTGGAACAGATCCCGTTTGGGAAGAATGTGACGTCGTATCATGCCGAAGAGTTCTTTGCCGTCAGAGAAAAGGCAATACTTCATCCAATTTGAGGTAGTTATTTTATAATCAGTGTGAATATATGTCAGTGTGAATATATGTCAATGTGAATAAGAGTAATGATGTGGCGTCCACTGCCTCTAGAGCGCATTTTGCTCATCTTCGTCTCCCCTCATTGGATCACGTAATCTAACAGACTCATTCATGAGTGGGAATGACTGCATTCTTAATTTTCCCTTTTCCCTTTTCCCTTTTCCCTTTTCCCTTTTCCCTTTTCCCTTTTCCCTTTTCCCTTTTCCCTTTTCCTTTTCCCTTTTCCCTTTTCCCTTTTCCTTTTCCCTTTTCCCTTTTCCTTTTCCCTTTTCCCTTTTCCCTTTTCCCTTTTCCCTTTTCCTTTTCCTTTTTCCTTTTCCTTTTCCCTTTTCCCTTTTCCCTTTTCCCTTTTCCTTTTCCCTTTTCCCTTTTCCCTTTTCCCTTTTCCCTTTTCCCTTTTCCCTTTTCGGGAGATTAGAGTGAAACGCCGGTGTTCCATTTGTACGCCCTCCATTTCATTCATCGTTGCCTTTCCTCACCAAGAGTTCAGCAGCTTTGATCAACGACTCACCCAGCGGGATGTCAGTTGCGGGATGAAGCGAACAAAATGGTCAGACGTACCGGTCCTTCGATGGCTCACTCGAGTCCGATTCCCTTGGGTCCCACCTACTGAACATCGGATGTTTTGGACATCCTTCATTTGGATGACGCCTCACGAAAGGAGGGACTCCTTCGTCAACATACCATGGTATCCAAATCCCCCACTAGGACTGGACATTATTGCCTTTCTTCGGCCATGTACGAACAAGACTAAATAATGACGACGTCTCCTAATTTTTCTCGCCCATTAACGGCGAGCGACATTCACGGAATAACCGTCCGACCCCATTGAAGAAAGATTGCTTGGCTGTCCTAGTCTCTTCGTCATGTTCTCCCCTTTTTTTTCCTGTTTCTCGTTTGACCTCGTCCGAGATCTCGGTGTGGAGATGATGCTTGTCGTCGACAGACTGCCTATGCTTTGACCATGGATAATTCCGTTCAGAATTATTTCAGGCGCTTGCCACTTGAGTCGCGTGTTCAGGCCTGAGGAATAATGAATCAGAGTGTCCACTTTCATTCATTATGTGCCTATATATATATTCATATATATATTCATATATACATTCACATGTTATGTGCTTGCGTCTTCTCGTGCCCGTGTAGCAACGACAAGTAGCCTGTTGGTCATTCTTCGTCCAATTATTTCGGGTAATTCTGGTTGGTGTCTCTGTTCTACGAAAAGTCTGGTTGTTTCGGAATTTTCCCTCACGAACTCAAAAAAAGTATTGGTGAGCCTTTGCACGTATGTTCTTCGTTGGGCCTCCAACTCCATCGTGTTTTCGGCAACCCCAGTTGGATTCGCACTCTTGTTCTATCTTGGATCCTATTTATTTTGCCCATTCAAACATGAATTCACTATTTTCTCAATTTGAAAAATATTTTTGGTTGTTATATGACCGTGTGAGAAAATGTCACCTGGGTTTGCGAAGTTCTATCACACAGCGAAACTTTTCATTTCCGCATTTCCCCCAAAACTGTTCGTTCTACCTATATATATTTATATACCTGGGAAGTTCTCAATCACTTACAACCTTATTACCATACCACCTGTCGTCTGAGCGACACTGTTTTTCGAACGTAATATTCGTACGGAAAGGGTGTCGTTCCTCAAATTCAGGCGATCGTAAATGTCGATTCCACGTTTCGAGAACGACATCACCGATTAGTTGCGGCTCCGGATTTAATAATCGCTTCTCAATGGATAATCCAAAACGATTTTTTCTATTCGGAAGACCGTCTCTGTGCCCTCGCCTCATTCACATAGACAGACATCTTTAAATCATCATTAAATTTGTGCCCTTCCTTTTTCTTTAACAATTGATGCGTGTAGAAATGCAGAACATGAAATTCGAAACAAGAGGATCGATTAGACGGGGGTGGGAATGGATGGGATTAATTCCTTGATTTATGTTGTTTTTTTTTGTTAATAGACGGAGAGAGAGAGAGAGAGAGAGAGAGGGAAGAAGAGAGAGAGGGAGGAAGAGTGAGTGGAAATGGAGTGGAACTACGTGGGAGCAGTGGCATATCCGCGATTTCTCAAAGTGAAGTCTAGGGGGAACGGCGAGGAAAGCAGAATTTCCCGCTGCCTCCCCAATGACCGGGCCGATCAATTTTTGAAAGCTAGGTTGTTCCATGACGGATGTGGTGAGATGAGAGTTGCGAGTCCAATAGGGAAACTTTAGGGCGGTGGGGAATCCTCAATTTCCCCAGTCCATTCCGCGCGATGGAGTCGAAGAAATTAGGACTCCCGAATTCTAAACGCTTTTTTTCCTTCTTTTACCCTGAGAAGCAGCATATATTACCCGTTCGATACTCGATCCTTCGCATGAAGTGGAGCAAAGGAAAAGAGGGAAACTCCATCAAAGCGAGGACGCAGAGAAACTCAGCACTTGCTGGGAATGCATGAATATTTTATATCATTTTCTGATGCCTACGTAATAAATATTCCAACTCTACCGCCAATTTTCTGCCTTGGAGTAGAAATTCTGTTTCCTGTGGCATCGGATTTCTAAACTGTTCGAGGAGATTTCGGGGGCGAGTGGGAGCCCTCTGCGGTGAGGACCAGAAACTAAAGCTGTCGGGTTGCTTCCCGAAGGTGTCGATGCGGAAAGTTCCGAGGAGAAGCATAATAGGCATAATAACAGGCATAATAGCATAATAACGCCCTTAGGCGTAATATTTCAGAGAAAAGGCGGAAGATTTCCGCGAACAAAAGTGGGATTTCGAGGAAACGCAGGAAATTTCAGATCCTGAAAGGGAATGGTTTGCACGTTCGTCATTAGTCTTTATGGGAAATTTTACGATGAATAATCGGAAATCGAAAATTCTTAGCGTACTGAACGCAGAAAACCTGGTTGATCCATATAAAATATTAAAGTAAGAAACTGCAAGTATTAAGGGTAAGATGTTGAAGAATGGCCTTCAAGATGATTGCTTCTCCCCCGAAAAAGTCACCCGGACACGAAGCGAAGGAAGCGTTTGGAAGCGACTCTTGAGACGCTGAAAGTGAGAATTTTTTTTTTTCGCACCTGCAAAAAAAAAAAATTTCTGTCCGCCGCCCTGGAGTGCGCGGTTGCCGCGGGAGACCTCCGCTGGCTCGTCGCCAAGCCGTTCGCCGGAGCAATCGCGGACCGAGAAGCGGTTCCGTCGGAGAAGAAAAGCACGAAAAAAAACAACGCGTCCAACAGAGCAATTCGGGAATTGAAACGACGGCTTTCTTGTCGAGCTGCCGAAAGGACGACACCTCGGATTCGAGCAGAAAATCCTGGCGAATGGAAGACAACGATCTCGGCTGAGAAAAAGAAAAACGGCGAAACAAAGCAAAATCCTCACTTACTTCCCTTACGGAAATGTCCTATAGGAAACCTATATTTATTTCTTATATGAAACCTACAGACTTTCCTATACCTTTAGGAATATATAGGAATCCTATAAGACATTTTCGTAAGGGTTAGAGAATGCGAATCCTCAAAGGGTCCGCAAACGAGGGAAGTTCCAAGTGGAAATCCTGGATAAAATTCCCTTGTTGATGGAAATATGCTCGACTTGGAATCCTGGCCCCCTCCGCGACCCGAGCCCCATTTCACCGATCGTATCGCATATTTTCTCCTCCATCCGTGGATTTGTATTCTTGTTGCTGCGAGAATGAGGTCTTGGAGGACGACGAACTGGACCCTATGAGAAACGACTTTTCTCCTTTTTGGTCCTTTTCCTGAGAGCATAAACGGAAAATGAAAGCATATGGACGTGGCGGAAATTTTTGCCATACCCTAATGAAAATATTCTTGGCCCAGGATCACCTATTCTCGGAGGGTAGTCCCCTCCCCGCCCCCTCGCCCCCTCGTCCCCTCCCCGCCCCCTCTCGTGAGACTGCCAAATCACTAGGGGGCATAAAGGAAAAATGAACGACTTGCTGGACATCAGCCATCGCTGCGAAGTACCAAATGGCCCGGGGTCATTGAGTGCTTTTGGTACGTTCGCGATCGCACCGATCTCGTGAGGATGGTACCATCTACCAACTATTTTTCCACGCAGAAAATAGCAAGGCCACTCTCGAACATGATCCTATTTTTCATCAGAAGAATGGAGACTCTCCCGTTCCGATGCAATCAGTTTGCTTTCCAAAAATTTTACGCCGTGGTAACCCGGGGCGGATTTCCTTCTGTCGAATCGGGACCGTCCCGTGGAGGATTCCAAAAGCGGAGAAAAAAAAGGACGCCGAAAATTCCTCAGAAGGCCGGGCACTTCGTCCCATTCCATTTCGGACCGGAGGAAATTTCCATCCAACTCCGCAGGAATGATGCACATCCTTGATCGTGCAGGAATGACGTTCCGCCTTCTTCGCGCTTCCCACTTGCATCCCTTGCTCGCCTGCCGGAAGCGGAAACGGTCGTTCTCGATTCGGTTCCCAGGACGGACAGCGAGGTCGGTTTTTGAGTTAGTCCTTACCGATTTTTTTCTATTTTCCGCATTGCCGAAACCTTTTATTTAGCACCATCGATTTTTCCCTCAGTTCTTCGACTGCCAACTCCCACGGGAGCAAGAGACTTTTGGTTTCCTCGCTCGGTGTTGGGAAAAAGTACGCTTCGCATGAATTTATTTCTTTCATTTTTTTAAATATATCTTTTTATTTATTATTTCTGGAATGTGTTCCTTCTCAGCTTCCTCGAGTGAAATATCTCGAGGAGGATGGACTTGACCAATAGTGCAAAAGGTAGTTCATAATAATAATAATAAATTCATATTTTATTTGCAGACTTCTTACATGCTATCCTCCGGGGGTGGGGGGGAAATTGTGGAGAAAAATGTTATAATACTGCGCAAAACAATTGAAGGGCGTGTGTGTGACACCTTCGCACCAGTGGGAAATATTTATCCCATCGTCTCTCTCCGACGAAGCAGGACAGAAGAGGTGGAAAAAAAAATTCCCAGTGAACTATGAAGGTTTTAACAGGGTAACGGCAATTTAAAGGGCAAAGGAGGGAGGAGGCCGGGAGGGTGGACTTTTCCCTCTATTTTTCATGCAAATACAACCCATGAAAAAAAAAAAACCATTGAGAGTTTGAAACATAAATATATCGACACTTCCTTACTCGTCATCCCCATCATCCAGATAGAATCATGGAGTCCAGGCCAGAAATGTGTTCATATTCCCTTTGAAAACCACCTTGGGAAGAGGAACCTTTTCCCAAAGAAGTTTCCATAAAGAGATTGTGTTATCCTGCGCAATCAAGCTACATATGGGGGCCTGGGCATTAAATTATGCAGACCTAGGCAGTACTATTATTATAATGCAGGTGCCCCTACCATGGGAGGGCATAAGTGTTTCTATAATTAGTAACTATTGTTAACTAGATAATCCAATTGCTTGCTGTGCTCAATAAATTGCCTTATGCGGATTTTTCCTCTTCGATTTTTCCCTCTCCAATATTTTACGAGAATGTTCCCTGCAGCTATGCTCCATTAAAACTGAGATGGAGTCTTTTATCCAGGTTCTAAAGCTTTGGTAGTCATTTTTGCTCATAACGTATCACCGATTGCAATTCCTGTTGCATTCGCCTACGAGATGCGTAACGCCATAAACCGCCGAAGGAAACAATTAAACGTCGGGAATACGATAACTGGTTGACCGGAGGATCCCACATCCTTCAGGTCCAGTCATTCCCTTTGGATTTAAAATCCTCTCGGCATTTGGCGAATGAGGTGTGGGCGCCAGACTGGAATCCGATGTTCTTTTGGATAAAACAGCTGTTTCCATTGGGTCTAACCGGGAACTTTCGCCACTTTTTTCTACTGCTGTGGAAGTGAGTGTGACGATGGCCAGGAGATAAGCCAACCTCTAACCGACAACCAAGGAAGAAATTGAGCTCTACTGGGAACCGTGCCAGAAAGATTTTCCTCGCACTTAAAACGATTTATGAAGGACGTTTTGGATCTTATCTTTCTGAGCTTTCTCCTCGCCTCTTGGTTCGAGGTTGGCTGATGTGAGCATCGTCACGTCCATCTTCACAGTACGCGTTGCACTGGCTGCCTTCCAGCAGCATGAGCGTGAGCTCAATCCAGCCAGTGACGTGGGCTCCTGTCGTGGTTGTGAGATGGACTTAAACTGGGGTCACCTGATAGCCTTTAAGCCATACTCCTTCCACTTCTAATTTTTCTTCGCTCTACCAGGAATTCCGAAGAGTATTTATCTGCACTGGAGGATTTAAGCAGAACAGTATTTTTCCTTTACTGCATGGTATAGTAGATATGCTACATTCCGATACAAAATTTATGGAATGCGTATTTAGTGAGCTCTAGCGGTAAGTCGGTTCGTAGCAGATGTACGACAGTCCAGTCCTTGAACCTAGTGCCCTAGTTGCAAAATATAAAAAATTATGCATTAATGGGTTAAAAACAAAAACAAAAGACGTCACAGTTGTAGGACCTCAGTTAGAAATACATGCCAAAATTGCATGGTCTGAACATTGAATGAACATGGATACGTTACACAGAGATTCACGTGAAAAACTCTCCTGATCTTCCAAGGCATTCAAAGGAAATAGTGAAGGCGAAAGCATGTTTCCGAAACGATATGCCTATAAAGGAAAAAGCAGGAATACAGAAAGGGTCAAAGTTGGATTGGGAGCATGGTACGCAGAGGTAGCCTTTATATCTGAAGCAGCAGTGGTAGAAGCCGATGTGGCGGAGAGCTGCCTCCTTTCAACGCCGGCAGAGAAGCTTCCTCAGCGCCCTCCAGAACTCCCTGGACGCCACCGCGTAGACGAACGGGTTGAGCAGGGAGTTGGCGTAGCACAGCCAGAAGCACGCGGCCAGCAGTGAGTCCGGGACTCCGCACCGAGGGCACAACATCGCTGCCGACCGGCAAAAAGGACAAGGAAAAATATTTAACACCACCGGATGTTCTGAGATGAAAATAGCAAGAAAAAAATTTTAGCTCCAAAACCTATGAGGAGATTTGAATTAACTGGATCCCTAATCAAAGAGACCACTGGCATGGTTGAACTAATAAAACGAGCCGCGATGAAGAGTTTCGATATTTGATCACAATACGAAATGAAGGAAGGCGTCGATGATGCCAAAATGAGTCATTAAGATACATGTAGCTTCGGCCGATGGGCCATCCGTTATCTTTAGTGCCTTCTACATCGGTCGGGAAGGGAAGGGAGGGAGGGATGGAGGGAGGGAGAGCGGGGGAGGGTCGGGAAGGGAAGGGAGGGAGGGAGGGAGAGGGGAGGGGCCAGCGTGGATTGGTTGTCAGGAATAATTCGGTCGGGTCTCTACATTCCATCAGTAATTGAAATTGAGGAGAAGCTACTTCAGCAAGAATTGAGAGATCTATGAGAAACGAACATTTTTTGGGTTTGATATTTAACGATACCTGGTCCTTCTTGTAAAAAAAAATATTACACTTTTCCAGCGATAGTCTCGTTTTCTCTGTGGGTACCGAGAATTCGAAATATATTACGCATTTCATCCCTTGTCTATCCATTCCAACTGCATATATATGAGGTGCTTTCCATTTTTTGAAATAGTAGATCCGGTTGGAATCTACTGCCGTACACTCCAAGCGCTCAGTGGTACAGGGTCGAATCCAAATTAACAACCCGCATGAATGCATCGAATGCAGCAATATGAATATTATGACCTCGATGAGGCTGTGTGAGGTCACTTCCGGGGAGCACGAAAGAACTTTGCTATGCCTAAAGCTGCATGAAAATCCCTGGTCATCCTGCAGGGAAAGGAAATGATAAATTCATACCTTTAACGTTCAAGATTTTTTTTTACGTTCCTTTAAGAGCAGTGCATATCCTACAACGTTGGAAAAACTTAAACCTTAGAAATATAATGGATTTCAGGATTTGAAAGCTAAAAAAAAAACCACTAATCTGTGCACATTTTTAGGAAAACGTGTCAACAAGAAATAAAAGTATGGAAACATTCGTGGCCGCATGAGAATCCCTGAAAGAGGCAGAGGCTAGGATAATTGACTGGGGATTAAAACGTGTCTCCGAGAGGAAGTCATTCACTCTCCGTGAAAATCCGTGAAAATCTTTACGGAGAATGCGTTGCCATATACGACGGAGAGTGCCCTTTTCCCACTCCTATTTCGTATGAAGGACGGCAGAAGATTATTCAAACGTATTCAAATTGTGCTTTGAACCCCTTCCCGCCCCCCCCCCCCCCCTCTCCCCCCATCCCCTTGCGTTAGAAGCAAGAAGATTCGACCGGATCGGAAGCCTCCCGTTCTTACCGAGGGACTGAAGGCCGAAGCGGGGGAACCAGCAGACGACGAAAACGCAGACTATGGTGGCCGTCGTCTTGGCTGCCTTCGCCTGCTGCCGGACCCTCAGCTCCAGTTGGTTCTTCGGTCTCAGAAAGAACGCGTGCTGGATGGAATTCCTCGACCTCGCGAAGAACTCCTCCATGCTCAGCCTTCGAGTCGTACCGGGGACACGTCTCGTTCTCTCCACGCTGACCAACCGTTGAAAAAAATTCCTCCTCATTTCCGACAGGAACTAGAGGCGGTTCGAGAGGAATCGAATCCCCCTGAACCTCTCGATGGACTGCGAACTTCTGGTAGCCGAAAGGCGCAATCGGAAAAAGGCATCTTAAGGCTTTCCCAGGGTTCTTCTCAGGCATTAACCAGGATCGAACTTGACCAGCGTGAGTGAATCTCGTTTTTGAGGTTTCTTTCCGGAATTCCAAGAGATGAACGGTAAACACCTCTATTTTATGAATATATCAATTCCGAAAGTAAAATATACCAATTCACCGATACATAGCGGGATCATATGTCACTGATCAAAATAGAAAATAACAGCATATAGTACTCATTATCCAAATTGAGATAAATTGGCTTTGAAAAGAAAGGGAACTGATTTTTAGTACTCAACAAAAGAACGAGACTTCAGTATACGAGGCTTGTATGAAAAGTCATGCGTGTTCCGCAATAAAAATTT
>CAJPEV010006236.1:0-10984 GCA_905338385.1 Darwinula stevensoni
GAGAGTATCCTCCAACACGTCCTCACGCTACGAACGCTCGACCAAGACTGTCATTAATGCCATTGCCTTATCAGCACGAAATGGAAATATTCCACTGTAGACAATACACAATGAATCTGTTCTGCAGATGAATCTGATGAAGCAATATTGAATTAATGTGGACACTTCCATCGTGAATAGAGTAGCACTGAATCAATGCTGGTCCAATGTGGGTGCATGAACAGGGAACAACGCTGAATGAATATTAATGTAACAGGAGGTACAAACCGTCAACAGTGATACACTCAATTTACACCTTTTCAACTTGGAATCAATGTTTGGTATTGCCTTGAAGCATTAAAAATGAAAACGTGGAAGAAGTTAAGCAAAGTTTTGAACTGTAACCCTGAATATATTCTTGATCAAATTCATACGAATGAAAACTATTTTGAAAGCCATTTAACATGAATCCTTATTTTCAATATTAGTGACAGAATTTTGCAGATGCATGACTTCTATCATCTGGATACTTCTTTTCCAGCAGTACATACACGAATAAACTATCAGTGTTACCCCTTTTCCTTATTTCAATGTGCGAAATTGGACTTCGAATGACTTTCAGCCAATAATGTTCTGAAGATTAAAATGCGGATATTTTCAGTGTGAACAATGTATGATTTTGTATTTTTTAAGTTGTGCATGCGTCTCAAGCGCTCATACAGGTTTTTTTTTATTCATAGGACCATTATAAAATTGTACCGAATAGAGTTAGGTGATTGTCATTTCGCATCAAGAGTCCATAAACATGGGAAAGTTATACTCTATTTAAAAAGCGTGTTCAATGTGTCCTCTGTAACCAATCACCGGTCATAGGGGTGTGGTGTAATTCTGTATCACATGATGTGAAGTCTTCCTTCCACATCCACAATGATGAAGCCATTTCCTGTAATATTTACAAATGAAGTTATGACGCTAATTCTTTGTATCCAATGTAGCATTTCCTTTTTAAGGAGACCATTCAGGGAAAAGCGCAAATTCGTGCTCTAAAAATACCAAAATTCACAGCTGGTGACGCATTGGAGATTCAGGCGTTGATAATGCCAGCGACCCAGGAGGAGAATTTCGCAGTTCTGGTGCTTGCAGCAAACTCAGCTCCACATCTTGAAAATACTGGCACTGGCCACTTGTATGAGGCAATTGCAGTCACGAAGGCTCGATCGCCATATCGTACCACCAGGGGTCCACCACCGTCTCCCTACATGATACATGTGCACATGAGAGAGGAGGAGAGGAAAGAGATCACAAACATTCGGAATATGCCATGCCTAGAACACCTTGATCAGAATATTCTTTCAAACGTATTTAAATGAATTAGGATTAATAGTGGACATATTTTCTCATAGCTACATAATGATAGCCTCAAACTGGCGCTTCCAAAAAAGTTAGAAGATTGTCCGAAAAAATCCAAAATTGTGTTTCCAATATCATGGATTTTAAGACAATCATGCTATTATGTGTGTAACAAATGGTTCATGTTTCAATGAATTTAGACAGTAGAAAGAATCGGAAGTAATGCAGGGCATAGCACGTCAGATTTTTCGTTGAGTTTCTGCTCCATCGGGTGAAATTACATTTCGGAGAAAGTCGGTATCTTGTGTGATCCATTAGACTATGGTGCTTCTACTTTCATTTTGTCAGATTATTTTGACTTCACTACTAAGGTGAAATGGGCACCTTCTCATATGGTTTGGTTAGGGCATTTGAGTTTTGTTCTTCACTCAGAGAAATCGGCAAATTGAGACTAAATACTTCTCTCAATTTTCGCGTTTCGATTTACTTTTCTCAAGAGAAAAAGACATCAACTGGATTTTCGATTTATATCTCCCGCTTCCCGACCCTGCAGGGTCGCCTGAAAGGTGTTCGCAAAACCAAAATGCGTCTATAGCCGAGTCGGAACGGTGTTTTGAGTGGCATTGCATCGTCTAGACACATGTTAACCTCGTATTCCACTTTTCGTCGTGCCGAGGAAGCCTCCCCCTCTCCCCCTCTCCTTCCCTCCCTCCCCCCATGAACCCTCGGGGCAATGCATTGATAGTCGAGGGATTCGCACGCAATCGCCTGAGTGCATGGCCTCATCGCCACTTCACCTTCCCTCTGACCCGTGGAGTAGCTCGTGCGTCTCGAAGGGATTCCCATGTAACCGCTTACTTCATTATTCGAGTCCAGATTCATACGGTGTTTGTATTCCGTTTGGTGCGTTGGTGGTGCAACACGTATCGCCAATATGAGATTCGACTGTTAATTATATATATTTAACAGTCCTTTAAGAATACATGGATTCCTATAGGAGAAAAAGACCTCCTTCGCTAAAAGCCCCGTTGTCTCCCCTGAGTGTGGTTCGTGTATTCGGGCTTTTAGCTCAAAAGCCACTATATTCCCACAACAGGACATGCAAGGAAAAAATTTCGATGTGGCTGAAGTTCATGACGAAATGTTCAATGCGGCAGAAGCGCATAATATACCTGACCTATACACGCAGAAGCAAATTAATGCATTTTCGTCGAGAAAAAATTTGTCCTCCATGAAATGCGTTTTTATCGCATCCAAAATTCGATGCGATGAAGATGCATCACATGCAGCACAGATTTTTTCGCGAGAAAAATGCATCGAACTGAGGCACTGAATTTTCTGTGTTCCACCGTAGGGAAGACGCAAGGAAAGTTTTAGAAAGACCCTGACCAGGAAATATGAGATTTCAAAAATGTTCAAATCCTAATTCACTTGGTTTTCGAGATTTATGTTGCCGAGCTGAACGGGGTTGCTTTAGCGGCAGGGAATATGGAAGTATATAGTTTCCTTTATATGTGGGGAACCTATATGCACAATTTGTTGCATTAAGTTGTTCCATAACATTATTGGAAACTCCCTGGCGAAGCGCACAGACCTATATTCACTGTTTGCTTACAGTAGTTACATAACATCCACTTTTACTGACCAGGCGAATAATAAGTCGAATCACTGCACAGGACATGGCAAAAGGAGAGGACAGGTTTGAGCATATCTAACGCCTTGGCTTTAGCCGCAAATGTTTAGGGTTAATGCAGCATTTCATTGAACAAATCCATTGACATAGTTTCTATAGGTTTCGGGAGCAGGATGTATCGAAGGAATACCAAATCATTGCGATACCAAGAGGCAGCCGGGACTATAATGTGCTTCTCATGGTACTTACGTCGCAGAGTGTACTGGATGGAGGATCTCCTTTGACGCATACAATTCTGCCATCGGTTAAGTTGGTACAAGCAGAGGTGGACTCGGTAAGAGTGACATCCAGCTTCTGCAAGATATCATTCTTAATTGTAGCGTTGGTATCTATGTAGCCATAGCCAAAGAACTTCTGGTCGCACGCAGAAATGGCCGTTCCAAGAACGTCATCTGATTCTGGGTAGCAGATCGGCTGGATGGAGTCGCTGAAGGTCAACGGAATGGACAGATGGAGAAGAGCGATGTCATTTCCTTTAAACACATTTGCCCCTGAATAATGAAAAAAAGTAATATGAGGACTGTTTCATATGCAGAACCACTCTACCTAGTACATACTGCTCATATGCACTGTCGAAAAAAATTGGTACCCTTTTAAACGTGTAGCTTCATGTATTTGGATCGGACGATCGCTGCGCGCTTTTGAGGGTTGACTAGGACATGAAATGGGCATATGCACGCAAAGTTATATCAAAATCCATTGATTCATTTCGGAGGTGCAACAGCTTATTTCTAGGTAAGGTTGCAGTAGACCCTCTGCTGCTGACCGCATTCGGCGCGAGCACAGCCAGCCAGAGAGTGGAGCTCACGGTTCCCCCGTACCAGGATAATCCTTTCTATCGTTTGGGTTTCGATCAATATCACGAGCCTGTTCACAGGATGACACGGCAGGCACTTCGAGCACCTCATCCGAGTGTCAAACAAACAAAAAATGCAGTTATCTTGGTCAGGCGCAGCACTTCACCCATCCTGCATGAGAAACAATATTGATTTTGGACAAACGCGCCTGTACAATTCTGGCGGCACTCCCTTATTGCTGGCACTGTCTGAATCGCCTCCTGTATTTCAAGAGCCAACGATTGGATACTGTTATAACTTTGCATGCATATACTCATTTAATGGATTAGTCAGCCCGCAAAGGCGCACAACGATAACCTGAACCAATTACATGAGGCTAAAAATTGTAAGAGGTTCCACATTTTTTGGGACAGAGTTCAAATATACGAGGGGGAGTCAATAAAATATCTGCAAGCAATTAAACAACGATCCCTCTCCTACTGTCTCATATATAATAACGCCATCCCCGATCAGAATACGCTCAAACTTATTTACCTTTCACTATTTTCATAACATATGCAAGGAAATAAGAAGCTCATTCTCAAAATAGGCAAATTTGCCAGACTCGGTACGTGACAAAAAAAATTGACAAGTGTATCCTGAAAATGGCACTTGAACTAATTCCAACCTGAACTCACAGTATGTTTTACTGCCATTTGCAGCCTATGACACATAAATGAACAAGCTTTAAAAAGATGTATTTGCATTTTAAATATCTTCATGAGTTTTATAAATTCAAGAGCTCACATTAATAATAAACAAAAACTATCTTTTCGCGCACTCCTGGGCACTCCTGCATGTGGCCTTAGTCAACCGCCTGTCGAGCCCATTGCAACAAAAAGTCGGCGTTATTTTTCGCTGTTCATATGAGGCTTTGATTTTTGGGAAAATTTGAACATATTTGAAATGTAAATGCGCCATATGAAATCCTTTTCATTCCTGTTTTAAAAGTCTTTAAAAGTCTTTTATGCACATTAAAATATATGCAGTGAGTGTAGCATAGTATATCGTTGGAAACTGTTCGTTACATTTTGCCCCATCCTGTAATTATTAATACTACCTACAACTTGAGGTAATGCTCACCTAGCGCAAAGATCGATGTCAGACCCCTTTCATTGATAAACATCGCTGTTATATGTTTTAGAGTGCCAAAACTCCTAGGGTTTTCTTGTCGATAGAATAGCATGCATTGTGCAATGATTTGAACACTCCATTTCATTGAGGATTATGGAAAATAGCCTTATCTCACCGGGACTATAATCAGGGTGAATCCTCCAATAGTCAGCTGGAATGAGAGTTCCACCGGAAGAAATATTTGCAGTTCCCACCAGAACATTCACGGCTTCCACCGATGCGCTGAAAACAAGAAAGTGCCAATGGATGCTTGTTTACTAACAGAAAATATCTCAAAATCGTTTGTGGTTTCGCTTAAGAGACGAAGCTCTTTTGGAAAGGTGAGAATGGCCTCGCCAAATATTGTCTTGACGTATTTACAAAATTGGAAAAACCAAACACGAAGATACAGTAATTGCACTGTTGGGCTCCCTTTCTGAAATTTATAGCGCTGCATTTTGGCGATTGGCATAGTAGGACCCTTAAAAGAAGTTCTAAGTTTGACCTCCGTACGTGCAATATAGCTATACAAATTAGGTTTCAGTATGATCACATTCGAAAAAGCTCGTTTAGTTTGCGAGTCACTTTTCCCCACATTGGTAAAGAGCTTGGAACACCGCTGTAAGCCATTCTTGTTAACAACTTTCAACGCGTTGGTTTTAACTGATGAGAGAGCGCCTGGGCCATCGAAACTGCAGCCTTTTAAAAGGAGTTTCATTTGGGAAACAGTCTAGTCGTGACGTCTGGTAAATAGGGAGGACGTTGTAGCTATGTCACCCCATGATTGGTTAAAATTTACATGGTACCGATTGATAATTGCCGTTACTGCAGACAGACTCTGGATGGGCCTGCTCTGTTTCCTCAGTTCGACTTTAACGATGGCAATTACATGGAATTTCGGAATTGATACTTTTAAGAGAGGTTCGGGACAAGTTTGTCATTGTGACTATTGACAAAGCAAGCGATTTTGTGGAAGAGTTCCGAATGAGGAAATGTCGAATAGTCCAATATATCAATCAAAACCTTTTAACTCATTGATTCGGACAGCTTTCCGATTAATTCAACATATTCATTTTCAGTTCGATTGTTCTAGGAACTGCTTGAGAAGGAGCTGCTTGGCTTTCCTTGGCGTTTCATAAGATCTGACCGTTCGAAAGAGCCCGTATGGAAAAGAGGAATTACTATTCTTTCGAAAAGATATTGTACTCACAATATTACCTCTCTTGCTTGTTCGTGTGAGCGGGCTTCTTGAACATCGGTGCTATGAGTGAGATCAGGACGGGCGAATGGGCGGGGGGGGGGGGGGGGACCGAACGTTCGGATTAACCCCGCATTGTATTCGTTGGTGGTATAAAGAATGCGAATTACTGAAGGCAACCGAAGTAACAGTTATGCTGTCCTATCTTGGGGTAATTACGAGGCATCTTACTGCTTTTCAGATCCCGCGCAAGTTCAATAATAGAGCACGAAAGGCTTTTGGAGTCGAAATCTTTTAACATGTTACTGATCGCTCGGGGTAGAGGCTCTTACGCCCATCCAACTTGGACGCAGCTAGTCAAGGGTTAGTATACCAATTCACCGTGCGGGAAGGCAAGTCTCGCACGAAGAGAGAGTAATCCGCTGTGAGAAACTGAAGAGAATGCTCGGAAAAGCTCCTAACATCTTGGGTGTATCTCCAAAATCACGTAAACGCGTTTGGATGTTCAGATGATCATCCAAGAATGGTAATGAAACAAGGCGAAGTGGTTTTTGAAGTTCTTTGTCCCGTTGACATACAGTCAAAAAACATTAGGATTACTCTAAGAATTCATACCAGCTCCTTGCCCTCTTGTTACATGGACCTAATATTCCGCCTCAGCGACATCGTAGCTACCCTATACTTGTCGTATTCTACTCAATGACCCATCCGCTCATATGATGAGTGCTCATTTGATTAGTGGCTGTAAACCTGTAAATCAGAATAGTGCCGGAAAATCTGACACTGTTGCTCTACCATTCGACATTGTGGCCTTCCCTCCGAATTGACGTCGGGTATGCACTAGCGTAGCATACAATCCAATTAAAATACAATTTAAATAATAACATCTACTCTGGTCAGTGGTGGTGGTGGTGGTAGTGGTCCATGGCAAATACACGTTACACACGCCACGCGTGATCACGTGAGCTTCAAGTCAAAATCTTCAGCGTATCTTTGGGTGCTCTCTCTGGCTCGCATTTTGTTTCCTGCCGCTGTGCCTGTCGGATCTATTCTTAACCCCGAAGGGTGGGAGAGACAGTTCGGATGACATAAGACAACGAAAAAAAAGATAGTTGGGTGGGAATTGACATCCAGGACATCCTATATGCCGGCCAAGTGTGCTACCACACTATCGAAGGTATTATATTAAAATTGGATATTAAGGATGACTAAATTTTCCAAGAATTTTTGCTGACTTCACCTGTAACTGTACAGGGTGTCACAAAAAGTTCGTGAGATTTTTTACAGTTAATTTTTCAAATCAAAAAGCATTTATCAAATTTCGCAAACATACCTTACCAATATACCGCATACATAGTTTTATTGCTCTTTCCAATGAGTACAAAATCTTTCAATTAATAACTGCATTTGGTTTTTTTTTCGGACTGAAATCGAAAAGAGAATCCAACAAGTGCTTGCACGACTCAACGACTGAATGTGCCGAATTCGACCGTCAGGAAAGCGATAAAGCGTTACGAGGAGCTCGGTACATCGTCTACTCGCCCTCGCAGGGGAGGCCCTCGCTGCTAATCAAGATAATGCCCTTCAACGGTGCTAGAGGAATCCACGCCGTTCACTAAGGGAAGTCTGCCAAGAGATGGCCATTTGGCTCCAAAACGACCGCTTGCACCGTTCGAGTCTTGTGGCCTTCATCGCCTCAGTCAAATGTTTCGCCTTTTGCCGCCTGTAAGCCTTGAGTCCAAGGTCGTTCTCGACGATCCTCCGCACCGACTCATGCGAAATTCTAACCTCTTGACCGACCGGCGTGGATTCCTCTCGGACCGTTGACGGATATTTCTTCGATGATCAGCATCAGTCGCAGAGTGAGGGGGTCCGCTGCGAGTAGGATATAATATAATCGGACTCACTTCGGAACAGGATTGAGGCAGTCGGCGACCGTGAGGATCCATCGTTCATTTAAGATGGAGGCACTGCATAGAGGCTTTGATTCGTTATAGACATTAAATTTCCCGAAAAGAAATGCCATGAAAGGGGCCTCTGCGATCGTAGCTGGAGCGCCGTTCACAATCAAGGGAATTGGTTCCGCTCTCACTTGCAAACGCAAACCTTCCATCGCCATTGAAAGTAATACATTCCACAATCGGTAGAGCCACGTTTTTGGAGTGCTTGGGGTGCTAGAGGTGCTTGAAGTGCTTGGGGTGGTAGGGATGCTTGGGGTGGTAGGGGTGCTTGGGGTGGTAGGGGTGCTTGTGGTGGTAAGGGTGCTGGGGGTGGGAGGGGTGCTTGAAGTGGTAGAGGTGCTGGAGGTGCTAGGGGTGCTTGGAGAGCCTGGGGTGCTTGGAGTACTTGAGGTGCTTGGAGAGCCATAGATCTGTCCACAACCTTGAGTTTCTGGAACGATCGACATAACGATAAAGAAGTCAACGTTTATGTTTTCATTATGGACAAGTTTATTTGACCATTGGGCAAAAATACACGCTATGATCGCACCTTCAGCGCTTGAATTTGTTGGAAAATTGTTTAAGATCTGTATTTTGAGGGTCTGTATTAAATTTTGCGGTGAAATCCCTTGGGTTATTAGATGGACTGTACCAGTGGCAACATTTGGCCAGAGGGCCGATGGTCGATTTTTTCCTCATAACTATCGGCCGGTACCGGTGTCAAATGATGCCTGTAGAAGAAATTGGCAATAAATTAAAATGGGCCTAATTGGAAGCCATGTAATACTTATCAGTAGGCCTTAATGAAACGATAGATACCACTTTTGGTCCTGTCCAGCCTGTCTGTCTCTTAATGCTTCCGTCTGTGGTTACCTTGCTACACATTGCTGCAGTTCAGAGCATTTAGTGACACATCCCTTGCAAGAACAAAACGTAAATGGAGATGCCAAGATTTCCCGTTCATTACCGCTACATTCCTCTGCTCGTTCCTATATCACGACTGTAATGAAATCCCATTGAAATGTATGCTTTTGAGAGTCTGGCAGAAGTAGCTTTCAGTGAGACATGAGCGAGGCGCGTTCAAACCCTCACGTAATTATTTTTTCACTTTGCCCATCCTTTTGGCACCGGCACCGGCATTGTCATAAGTCGATAGTGCAACACTGGTGGCCAAGATCCAGGGTTAGCCGATACATCAGTACAGCTCTAGTTATAAGTTTTTTATATTTCCCATTAAGTTTCTTTTTTAAAATGATATGAATAGCAAACTAACGAATTTAGATTCTTAGTTTCCTTAGATAATCCTATCAGTAGTACTAACTACCAAATGTTAAGTTTATATAGATGCCCTGTCAGAGTAGGGTAAACATCTCTTGGAAAAGTACTAAAAGTGTGTCCTCCCACAGAATGAAACAAAAAACTGGATTTTCCTTGGAATCATCTTTCATAGACATCTTTCTTGTTGCAGTTTCAATTTGTTTCGCATTTGCCTGATTACTAGAGCGAAAAAAGTTCATGGAAATGCATAGGAATCGTTTGGTTAAATTAAAAGCGCGCTGAGAGGATGCACCACAAATTTAGAAAACTAGTGAGTTTGCAGAGTTGTTAATGTAATAAACTCGCTAATGACCTTTGGTAGTCTTCACAGCAAATAAAGGTGAGTGTAAGGTGTGCGATGGTTGATAAATGGGTGTGCATGCATTTAGAGGCTCATTCTCACCTCTATGCGTTCATTCCCTCCCTAAGACCCTCGCAAAGGACTATTATTTGTGTGCAGGCTCTCCTTACTATCAGGTGGATGCATCTGTGCACCATCGATGTATATATTTGTCATTTCAACCGAGAGTCTGGAGCCATCCTCACCCCTGCCTGAGGGAAGACCCCCTCGGGGTAATCCCCGGGAGGTTTTCTGCTGCAGCTACAAAAACAGGGTCAGATTAAGGTTTCAGGAGACCTGAGGCAAAGCGCACCACGCATGGCCCAATCTTGCGAAGAAGAGGGGTTATCGAAGATGAAATCTTGCCATTTCCTTGTTTCGTATTTGCATCATATCCAGAAGCTTGGTTTAACCGAAGCCCATGCATTGTTCGCCTATCAGTAATCTGATAAGGATGTGATGCAGCTCTCCTTTCGCTTTTATTAGGTGAAGTAGCTGGATATTCATGTGCTGGTAAGGTTACCATTATCGACTTAATATAGCACCTCTGTCGAAAACCCAATGGATAGTCTGCAAAGGAATTAAGCCGCGCCTCTTGAATTTTTTACATAGAGTACCTGCTTTTTTTCCTGCTTACAGCAAAGTGTAATACGTGGGTCATCCCAAAAGTTCGAGAACATTTTGTTCTACATGACCCTGTTTTCAGAAACTCCCCCTTCCCCAAGGAAAATGTGTCATTAGAGCACGTACCTCCAAAGTCGCATTTTTTTAAATTCAGTATCCCAATAACTAATGATGTACAAAGGTTCAGTTCTCTACCTTATCTAAAACAAGATTAGAATCAGCGTCAATCTCTGTCACTCAATCCTATACAAGTATACCAGCGGCTCCCACCCTTTTTTTTTGCTGCGACCCTAAATTGGTTACCAACAGGAACTCCCGACCCACAGGCTTATAATAATATTTAAATGTGTGTATAAATCCCTTCATAACGAAATATGATGCATTTTGCCAAAAAAAATTTCTTATGATAACACTTCGCGACCCTACTGAGGACCCCACGCGACCCTGAATTAGGTCGCGACCCGAGATTGGGAACGACTGCTTTATATTGGGTTGGAAAGAAAGTCTTGCAACACTCTGCGCAAATTTTTCAAAATGTTATAACTTGATTGAAATGCAATTTCAGTCTACAATGTAATGACCATTGTTCTCTAT
>CAJPEV010006237.1:0-10981 GCA_905338385.1 Darwinula stevensoni
TTATCATGCAAAACATAAAAGACCCCCTTGAAAAAATTATTGAGATAAGCAAAAGGAATATGGATTCGGGAAGTTTTCAATATGAAGTAATTTTTACAAGCAGTAAACAAATTAACGATGTAATTGAAAAAATCCTTGATGAAATAAAATTAAAATCTGTCAATTTAACTATTCAAGAGCATCCCGAAATATTTAGCATTTATGAGTCAAATAAAAATGTTCAACAGATGTGTTCTTCTAAAATTGTTCCTCAAAAAATAACCAAACCAGATCAATATTGGCTTTTAAATCTTGAAAAGGAAATTTATAGTTCGATAAATCAAAATGATATTAATATTTATGAATTATCCTATAAAATGGCAGTAAGTGAAAGGCAATTGTATCGTAAAATTACCAATCTAATTTATTTAACGCCTAATAAATATATAAGGATACTTAGGTTGCATAAAGCAAAACAAATCATTGAGAACTACATACAACATTCAATTTCCCAAATTGCATATGCAGTCGGTTATAATGATGTCCATAATTTTTCAAAATTATTTTTTGAGCAATATGATATTTCACCTAAAGAATTAATAGCTTCTTTAAAGTAAAACATTTCTCATTATGGATTTGACAAGACAACAACAGAAAGGGCAAGTAATTCTAAATAAGATTATAGAGTTGGCTTGGGAAGACGAGGAATTTAAAAAATCTTTAATAGAAAAACCAAAAGAAACTTTGGAAAACTATTTCAAGACAGCCATTCCTGATACAAGAATAATAAAAGTTACTGATCAATCTGATCCAAATTTTCTATATATAAACATTCCTATTAAACCTAATAAGGTTAATGATTATGAATTGGACAAAGATCAATTAGAAAAGGTTACTGGAGGAGCCTTTAATATGAATAAGGAAGATTTTTCAAAATTTCTAAATCTATAACCTTTTGATTTTGGGCAATTTTATAATATAAGTTGGCAGATATATAGAATAAAGAAAAGATAAATTGCATTATTATTTTAAATACATAAATTTATGAAAAGAGTACTTTTTTTCCTTGGTCACCTGAATGATAGAGACATTGAGTGGATGACCTTCAATGGGCATAAAATAGAAATTGAAGCAGGAACAAAATTAATAGAAAAAGGTAAGTCTATTGATAATTTATACATTGTTTTAGACGGTCAATTTACTGTTTTGGGAGATGACAAAAAAAATATAATAGCAAAATTAGGAGCCGGAGAAATTGTTGGCGAAATGTCTTTTTTAGAATCAAGACCTCCTTCTGTAAATGTTTTTGCTAATGTAAATTCAACAGTTTTTGTGATTTCTAAAAATTTGATTTATTCAAGAATGAATTCAAATCCAGATTTTAGGGCAAATTTTTACTATTCTTTGGCTCTTTTCTTATCAAATAGATTAAGAAAGACAACGGATCAACTTGGTTATGGTAACCCCGAAGAAGAAGATTTAATAGATACAAACATCTTAGACGGCGTAGCTCAGGCTGGTTCGCGTTTCAGCCATATTTTACATAGGTTTTCAGAAGTTTAGAAATTATATATCATGAAATTGAAATATTTTATTGCAATTTTTATTGCAATTTTAAATAATATATTTTGTTTTGCTCAATCATCAATAAGTTCTGACTTGATTGAATTATCTAAAATTGCATTTCAAAAAAATCCAGTATTAAAAAAAAGTGCTTATGCTATAAAAAGTGCTGAAGCCGATTTCCAAATTCAAAAAAGTATTTTTGATTATAATCTTTTTTCTAATCTTACTTATCAAATAACTGATTATCATCTTTTTTCAACAGACCCAAGAAATCAAGTTATTGATAAAATATTAAATTCTAATAGTTGGGATTTTTCTCCCTCAATACAAAAAAGGTTCAGAAGTGGGCAAACTGTTGATTTCGGTTTTCAATACAGTTTCAATAATAACAATTTGCCATTTAATAGTTTTAGCCAGTCAATACCAGCATATAGGGGAGATTATACTGGGACTTTTAATTTTTCTATTACCCAGCCATTACTTAAAGGTAGGGGTAGATCAGTTGCAACATTAAATGAGAATGCTTCGAAACTTTATATTGAATCTACAACAATAGGTAATGAATTTACAACCTCCATTCAAATTCAACAGATTATATATTCATATTGGAATTATTATACTGCTTTTAAAAGTTTGGGTGTTTATAAAGCAAATGAAGAACGCGTTGGAAATGTTCTTTTGATGACAGAAGAGCTGGTTAAAGCAGATAAAAAGCCTGCTGGAGACTTATCTCAAATAAAGGCTGATTTAGCCAATCAAAGAAAACTTGTCATTTTGGCTGAACAAAATTATCATAACTCTAAATTGGAGTTAGGAAGAAATATTGGACTTTCTGAGTCTGAATCCGAATTAATAGAAGATCCAAAGGATGAGTTTCCTACAATTACTAATTCGGGTTACTCAAAAAATTTGGATAAAGAAAAATTCCTGCAATTGGCTTTAAATAATAGGAAAGATTTATTAGCTTCCCAAAAAACAACAAAGGCATTGGAACTATATCAAAAACTAGCTGAAAATAATATGAAGCCCCAACTGGATCTATCAGGCTTTGGCTTCTATGGTAATAGCAGTCAGGGGAATGGTATTCCATTTCAGTTAAACTCGATGTTTAAAAATGAAGGAAAATATTTGGGTTATGGAGCAAAACTTACACTTTCATTACCTATTAATAATAATTATGCAAAGGGTAGTTTAGAAAAAAATAAAATTAATTTATCAGACCAGGTTATTACAAATGAAAATCTTAAAAGAAATATTAATTTAAATATAAACATTGCAGTAAATAATTTAGAAAATAGTGTTTTGGCGCTTGAGCAATCAAAACAAGCTTTAGAGTATTCTCGTGAGACATTTAGCAATGAGCAATTGAAATTTAAAACGGGTTTGACTACATTATTAAATGTTATCATACTACAGGAAAGATTGACCTCATCAGAGTTAGATTATCTTGGTGCACAACAAAATTTTGCCATTTCTATTATTAATTTAAGACATGAAACAGGGACATTAATTATTAATAGTTCTAATGGGTTTTTAGTTAATAAAGATAATTATTATAGTATTCCACAATAAAAAACAGAAATTATGTCAGCAGGTTTCTTTAGAAAGTCAGCATTAGAAAAGCTTTCAACACCAGAAAAATTAGATCAATTAATAAAAGTAACCGATAGAAAAGCATGGATCGCACTACTAACTATTGCATTTGCAATAGGTACTGCTTTAATTTGGTCAATTTTTGGAAAAGTAAAAACAAAATTAGATGTGACAGGTGTTATTCAGGGCGGTGAAGTACATGAAGTTGTAGCAACGTCTCAAGGACAATTGGTTGATTTAAATGTTAAAATTGGTAGTCATGTTAGCAAAGGAGAAATAATAGCAACATTAGAACAACCAGAATTGTCTAGGCAAATTGAAGATGCTAAATCAATATTAAATGATAGAAAATATGAAATGGGAAAGCTATTGTCATTTGGAGGGCAAGGAACACAGATTCAAGATGAATTTATATCACAAACCCGCAAAAGTATACAAGGAGAAATAGATTCTGAAAATAAGAAATTAGCATTTTTATACAATCAGTTAGAATCTGAAAACGGATTGTTGAATAAAGGTTTAATTATTAAATCTCAAGTTGCTAATACAAAACAATTGATTGATGCTTCAAAAAACTCAATTGAAAGATTGAAAAGTCAAATGGTACAGACCTCAAGTCAAGCAAATAATGTGAATTTTGATTTGCAACAAAAAGTTACTTTACAGAATCAGAGAATTGCAGAAGCTCAGAGAAATCTACAGTTTTTAACTGAAAGATTTGATAATCAAAAAAATATTAGAAGTCCTTATGATGGCGACGTAGTTGAAGTTTTGACTGACAGAGGTATTATGGTAAATATGGGGACTCCATTATTCAAATTGAAAAATCAAAATGATATTGGGAAGAGAATAACAAGCATTCTCTACATCCCCTCTAAAGATGGAAAAAAAATAAAAAAAGGCATGGAGGCTTTAGTAGCTCCTTCTACCGTTCAACCACAAGAATATGGATTCATTAAAGGCAAAATTACTTATGTTTCTGATTTTCCTATAACTCAACAAGGAATGTTGACATCAGTAAAAAATGACCAATTAGCTAAAGAGCTTTTGGCTATGGGGCCATTATTTGAAGTTCATGTTGATTTTGAAAAAGATCCGAATTCTTTTAGCGGGTTTAAATGGACCTCTGCAAAAGGACCTGATATAACAATTAAGGAAGGAACATCATGTATGGGAAAAATTACAATAAATCAGGAAAGGCCAGTGACAATTGTAGTTCCAGCATTTAAGAAATTTTTTGATCTATACTAAATTAACCTAATATGAAAAGTATAACAAATTTCGAAATAAATAAGCAAGCTCGACCAGTAAAAGTTCCGACTGTATTACAGATGGAAAGTGTTGAATGTGGCGCAGCGGCTTTGAGTATTATATTAGGATATTTTGGAAAATTTGTACCACTAGAAAAATTAAGGATAGCGTGTGGAGTATCGAGAGATGGTTTAAAAGCAACAAATATTATTAAAGCTGCAAAAGAATTTGGTTTAGAAGCAAAAGGATATGCCAAATCTATTGAAAAACTAATGCAAATAAATACTCCCGCAATTATCTTTTGGAATTTCAACCACTTTCTAGTATTAGAAGGATTTACCCAAAAAAAAGTTTTTTTGAGTGACCCTGCACAAGGACGATATCAAGTTACTCATGAAGAATTTGACGAATCATATACAGGTGTTGTATTAACTTTTAGTCCTTCTGAAAGTTTTGTAAAAGGAAATGAAAAAAGAGGACTTATATCTTCACTCAGTTCCAGAATTACAAGTTCTAAAATGAGTATTTTTTATATAATAATTGCAAGCCTTTTTTTAGTTATTCCAGGTCTGGTAATACCTTCGTTTTTAGAAATTTTTATTGACAAATATTTAGTTAATAATTTTACAGGATTTGTTATGCCATTACTCCTGATTATGGGTATAGTTCTCATTATAAATGCAGTACTTGTGTATTTGCAACAATATTATTTGCTGAAATTAGAAACAAAATTAGCATTAGTTTCATCTAGTAAATTCTTATGGCATGTTTTTCATCTGCCGATATCTTTTTTTACACAAAGGTATAGTGGTGAAATTGGAAATCGGGTGACACTTAATGATAAAGTTGCTAGTCTATTGAGTGGGGATCTTGCAAATGCAGCTCTAAACGTAATAGTAGTTATTTTTTACGCCGTACTCATGTTTTCTTATGATGTATATCTTACATTGATTGGCATATTTATGTCTTTAATAAATATTTTTATTTTAAGATATTCATCAAGGTTAAGAAAAGATGGCAATAGAAGGCTTACAAATGAGACTGGAAAGCTTTTGGGAACCACAACTTCTGGAATAAGCATGATTGAAACTTTAAAAGCTTCAGGTAGAGAGAATGATTTTTTTACAAATTGGGTTGGTTACCTCGCAAAAGTTACCAATGCTCAGCAAGAATTGGGTTGGCTAAGTATAAAATTAAACTCTATCCCTCCATTATTAACTTCACTAACATCAAGTTTTATACTGGGAATTGGTGCTTTAAGAATAATGGATGGAGAGATGACTTTAGGAACTCTTGTTGCTTTTACATTTTTAATGAGCAATTTTTTAAATCCTGTAAATCAGCTTGTTTCAGTTGGGAATACGCTTAATGAAACAGAGAGTGATATGGCAAGAATAGATGATGTTATGAATTATGAGGTTGATACCCAATTTCAAGAAGGGGAAAAAGACCTTTTAAGTGATAATAAATTTGACGAAAAAAAATTGGTTGGATATTTTCAAATGAAAAATATAACATTTGGATATAATACAACAATGTCACCTCTTATTGAAAATTTTAATTTGAGCCTTAAACCAGGAAGCAGAGTGGCTTTGGTTGGAGGTTCGGGTAGCGGAAAATCAACTGTTGCCAAAATTGCATCAGGGTTATATGAACCGTGGGAAGGAGAAGTTTTATTTGACGGAATAATTAGGAAGAATATTCATAGAAACATTATGACAAGTTCACTTGCGGTAATAGATCAAGAGGTTCTTGTTTTTAATGGTACAATAAGTGAAAATATTTCATTTTGGGACAACATGATATCCGAAAAAAGCATAGTAAACTCTGCAAAAGATGCTGATATTCATGATGTAATAGCTTCAAGGCTTGATGCTTACGATAGTGAAGTAAAAGAGGGTGGGGCAAATTTTAGTGGTGGGCAAAGACAAAGATTGGAAATAGCCCGAGCCCTAGCAAATAATCCTTCTATTCTTATAATGGATGAAGCTACAAGTGCCCTTGATCCAACAACTGAGAAAAAGGTAATGGATAACATAAAAAAAAGAGGATGTACATGTCTTATTGTTGCACATAGATTAAGTACAATTAAAGACTGTGATGAAATTATTGTGATGGAATTTGGCAAAATAGTTGAAAGGGGCACTCATTCAGAATTAATTAAACTTAATGGAGTTTATTCAAAATTAATAGAAACTAAATAACACTCTAGAGGTATGTCTAAAAATAATAAAATAAGTGTAGATGTTCAAAATCCTTTTATACTTGAAGCTACAGATAGGGTTTGGATGGTTATAAGTGGTGAGGTAAATGTTTTTTATACTCAAATTGATGATGATGGGAATTATTTATTTTCGCTTAAACATCTTTTTACTGCAAAAAAAGGAGATTTACTTTTTAGTCTTTTAAAAAATGGGAATAGTGAGAAAACAAGATTAATAGTCTATTCTTCGGGAGCGGCCTTACTACCTATTGATAAGAACGAAATTGCAAACATAGATCATTTGTTTTTGAAGAATATGATAAACAAATGGATCACAAAATTAGTGGATTCACAACATTATCAAAGCGTTCCAAGAGTTTACACGGCATTAGACCAGTTTAATGAAATTATCCTTAGTAAAGGAGAAATAGCTTTCCCTTCAAGTGGTTTGAGCTGGATTCAACTTTTAAAAGGGAAAATAAAGATATATTCCGAGGATATAGAATTGACATCGGAAGATGAGTTCCTTTCTCCAGTTCCTGTTTCTAATAATTTATGGTTAAAGGCTTTAGAAAATGGTACAGAAATAAAAATAATTAGTATGAGGGATGTTCTTGAAGATGAAATTAATTTTTTGTTGTCAATCGACAGGATTCAAGAATATTTTTATAATCTCCTAAATAAAAACATTCATTTATATCAATTAGAAGACAAAAAGTATTATGAAGAAAGAAGCACAAATGATGACAAACTACTTGAAAACACTTTAAAGGAAATTAGTGTCATTGTTAATGGAGCAGATAATGAATCGTTTAAAGATAATCTATCATACAATAAAAAAGGAAATTTACTTTTTAATACGTGTCAATTATTAGGAAAATATACGGGATTTAAGATTGAAGAACCCAAGCATATTGATTCTTATCAAACAAATATCACAAATCAGTTAAATGCTATTGCTAAAAGTTCAAATATAAGAATTAGGAAAATCATATTGAGGGGGACTTGGTGGAAAGAAGAGAACGGTCATTTATTAGCATTTACAAAAAATAAAAATGCTCCTGTTGCACTAATACAAAAAAAGTCGAATGTATATTATTTAGAAAATTTAACGACAGGAGAAGTTATTAAAGTTGATAGCGACATTGAACAGAGTTTAGAACCAATAGGATATATGTTTTTGCCTGGTTTTGATACAAAAATGACTTCAATTAAAAAAGTTTTATCTTTTGCGATGAAAGGTTTAAAGATTGACACAAAACTTTTGATTTTAGCTGCTTTTATTGGTAGTTTGGTTGGTCTTTTAGTTCCTGTTTTATCTGGTGTAATGTTTGACGATGTGATACCAACCGCAGATAGGGGTTTACATATTGAGATTTTTACTATTATGATTATAACAGGAGTTGTTATAGCGGGGCTTCAACTTGTACAGGGTATTCTCCAACTTAGGGTAGAATCTAAATCAAGCATTAACCTTCAAGCGGGTGTAATGGATTATATCTTAAGATTACCCGTTACATTCTATAAAAATTATAGTGCCGGAGATTTAACTAATAGAGTTTTGAGCATTAATTCAATCAGACAGATTTTGTCAAACACATTAATAACAGCGGTATTAAGTGGTGCATTTTCTTTTGTTAATCTTACATTATTATTTTATTATGATTCAAAATTAGCATGGGTAGGAATACTATTGGGGTTTATCGCTGCTACATTTATGATAGCAATTGGGTTGTCAAAGTTGAAGTATGATAGGCAAATTTCCGAAAAACAGGGAGAATTACAAGGATTTTTATTTGAATTCTTATCTGGAATTTCAAAAATTAGGATTTCAGGTGGAGAAAAAAGAGTTTTTAATTTATGGGCAGAAAAATTCACAAAATTAAAAAGATTGGGTTTTAATTCAGGTAGTTATCAAAATTTTGTAGAAACATTTAATAGCTCATATCCTCTTTTAACAAGTATTATATTTTTCTCTTTTATATATTATGTGGTTTTGAATTCTGATGGCACAACATCGATGATAAGCGTTGGAGCCTTTATGGCTTTTATTACTGCTTTTAATAAATTTTTGAATGATAGTTTAAGATTAAGTATGGCAGTAATTACCTCTTTGAATGTAATTCCTTTATATGAAAGAGTTAAGCCAGTATTAGAAGCAGAGCCTGAATCTAAAGAAGAAAGCACGGATCCAGGAGAATTAGCAGGAGAAATTGAAATGAACTCTATTTCTTTTAGATACATTCCTGATCAACCACTAATTCTAAATAATATTAGCTTCAAAATAAAACAAGGAGAAATGATTGCGTTTGTTGGAGCATCTGGCTCAGGTAAGTCAACCATTATGAGGCTTCTTTTAGGCTTTGAGCAAGCAGAGTCTGGTTCTATTTTTTATGATGGAGAATCATTTGATTCAATGAATAAAGAATTAGTGAGAAGGCAAATAGGAGTTGTTTTACAAAATGGTTCTCTCATGTCTGGAAGTATATATCAAAACATTGTGGGAAATTCTGAATTAACACTTGATGATGCTTGGGAAGCAGCAAGAATGGCAGGAATGGATGAGGATATAAAACACATGCCAATGGAAATGCATACAGTTGTGAGTGAGGGAGCAGGAACGTTTTCTGGAGGACAAAAACAGAGATTAATGATTGCAAGAGCTATAGTACATAAGCCACGTTTATTATTTATGGATGAAGCTACAAGTGCGCTTGATAATAGAACTCAAAATATTGTTTCAGAAAGCTTAGAAAAACTTCAAGCTACTAGAATTGTAATTGCTCATAGATTAAGCACAATAAAAAATGCTGATAGAATTTATGTAATGGATAAAGGTCAAATTGTTGAAACTGGCACATATGATGAATTAATGAAGTTAGATGGTTTGTTCTCAACTTTGGCTAAAAGGCAAATTGCTTAATGTTTATAGGATTTTATGGGAGAATTTGATTATATATCCGATACTTTAAAATCATATTTTAAAAATAATTTTGCTTTGGCTAAGCAAAATAAATTAGATAAAGAAAATTATGAAAATTCATTTTGGGAAGATTCTTTAAAAAATTTAAAAGAAGAACCATTCTATTTCCTTAAGCAATGTTTCCCGCAATTAAATTTCCCAATTAATGATGAAATTCAACAATCACAATTGTACAAAGAAGCAACATTAAAAGGGAAATATGATATTAGAGATTTAAGTCAAAATAACTTAGAGCTTAACGATGAAAATGGTATTAATATATTATTCTACAAAAGCTTTTCAGGCAGTATTCCAGTAATAACTGTTTCTGATGAAAATGATTTTGTTAAAATTATTCAAGCTCTTCTTTACAAAAATAATTCTACCAAAATACCCTCATCAATGGGTGCAAGTATGATTAATGGAATAAATAATTGGCAAAAAATTAATCTATTAAAAAAGAATTGGCAATTACATAATTATTCTATTACATGGAATGATGAGTTTAAAAATAATATTTTACCGAATTCTAATCTTTATAAAGACAAACTAATTGTATTAAGCAAAAAAAAATATAGTGGCATAAAGCACGTATTGGTTGATTTGAATGAAGATGAATGGCTTGATATTTCTTATAATATAAGATTGGAGCATGAATGTGCCCATTTATATACGCTAAATAAATTTGGGATTGCTTCCAATAACTTGCACGACGAACTAATTGCAGATTATGTTGGTCTTGTTAAGGCAATAGGTTATTTTAACAAAGATTGGATGCTCTTATTTATGGGTTTAGAAAATTTTCCAGAATATAGAAGAGGAGCTCGTCTTGAAAACTATATTAAAGACATTGATATAAATTCTAAAGATTTTTTAGATTTAAAAATAGTAATAAAGAATGCAATAGATAATATTTACTTATTTGATTTGCACGTTGGCAAATATAGATCTGATGAAGATTTATCTAAAAGAATTGATGCGCTTTGTGAAGTAGGCGTTTTAAATATGGCATCAGAACAAGGGAATGATTTTCTTTTAAGAGGATTTTATCATTTTAGATAGTTTGGCAGATTTTATGTGGCGGATTCAATAATTATCACCAATTCATTTTTTATTTTAAAGTATTAATGAGTCAATAATCAATTTTATTTTATTTTTCAGGAAATTGTTGTGGACTTTCAAATTAAAAATAATGTATTTGCTTTTTAATTTTGATATAAAGTAAATCTCAATTTTATTTATTAAAATTATGCCAATTTGATTTTATTTTTTAGTCAAAAAAATTTGATATTATGGTTAATAATTAGGGCTTGCTGAAAAAGTAAAAATCTCTTATAAATAATTGAAATACAATTAAATAGACAATAAAAAATTTGTAGAAATGCAAGGTTTTTTGTAAATTTGTTTTCTAAACTTTGCACATATGT